>QUSF01000194.1:78881-117869 GCA_003676055.1 Chloebia gouldiae | reverse complement strand
TGGGATGGGATGGGATGGGATGGGATGGGATGGGATGGGATGGGATGACCTTGCTGGCTCTGGTTGCTGCTTTCCCACATCCCAGCCTTCCCACTCCCCGTTCCATGTTGCTTGCACCTCCTGGCTCTGAGCGCTGGCGTTTCCCCAGCATGGGCAGAGCTCAGTGCATCTCCCATCAGTTCAGGGCAGAGCTGGTGGAACTGAGACCAAAGATTCAAAAAGAAGAGGTGTTGGCCTCTTGCTGGGGGCACCCAAAGCACTGGAGGACATTTCTGAGAAGGGGAGAGGGAGTGAAGCCCCCCGGGTGATGCTTCCTGTGGTGCTGGGGCCTGCAGGGTGCTGGGGATGCTGGTGCCAGCAGCAGGGAGGAGGTCTGGGCATCAGTAGGATCAGAATTTGATCAGGAACCAAACAGAATGGGTGATCAGATTTGGAGGGGCAGGTCTTGGGAATGTATGTCAGCCTCCCAGCCTTCCCTGAACGCTGGCGCTCCCGCCCTGCCTTCCTTCATCCACAGAAGTGGAAGTGTCCCAGCAACATGAAACGATTACTTGGCGAGGAGAATCCAGCTCAGCACTTCTTGGCATTTGTTCCCGGCTTTTCATCTTCAAAGCTCCTTGCAAACATTAGCAAACTAATCCCTGCAACCTTCCTGGGAGATAGTGTAGGATCAAGCAGAGGAGCATTATCTCTCCTCAGCAGATGGGGAAACTGAGGCACGGAGCGGTGACGCTGCCGCCCCGGGGCGTGGGGCGAAGCTCCGTGTCAGCGCTGGGGGTGGAGTGAGCCCATCAAGGTGCCGTCCTGACACTCTCTCCCCAAACAAGCACTGAGTCAATTCACTGGGCTGGAGCTGTGAGGATACAGGAGAAAATCCCGCCCCAGGGTCAGGGCTGCCGGCAGCAGCCGCGGGGCCGGGCCCTCGGCTCACACCTTGCTCTGGCACTCGCCACGTGCTCCAAGGGATGGGACCAAGATCTGGTCCTGTCCCCCTTCACTGGGTGCACACTGAGCTCTCGTGCTGGCCCTGCTGTGCTGAGCCTGTCCCCGAGGGTCCCATGGGCTCATGGATAAACCTGAGCTGGGGCTGGGGAGCCCCCACCAGCAGCCCCTCTCCCCACTGTGGTGCTTGGCAGCATCTCTGCTTGCATGAGAGAAACTGGGGCATCCCACTGCGGTGAGGAGAGGAATGGGGCCAGGATCACCTCGCTCCAACAGGGAAATGGCAACATCCAGGGCCCTGGCCAACACCTGCCCACAGATCCACGCCGGCGGTATGAAACCTCTGCCCTGACCCTGGGCTCTTCTTCTCAATAGAACGTCTTGTTGCAAATTGCAGCTCTAATTGGTTTAGCAGAGTTTAATTAGCCTGCACTGATGAGAGAGGTGAGATTCCCTCCTTAAAGGAGCCCAGCAGCAGCATGCAGCAGCTGAGGTTTGGTGGGAGAATGTTTGGGTCTGAACCTTGTCCTGAAATCCTGCTGCAGCCCTGACCCAGCGTGCCACCAGTGCCCAGAGGAAAGATCAGATGTGAAGCCACCATTCACTGTGCTCCAAAGGGCTCCTTTGTCCCTGCTCCAGCGCCTCTCACCGCCCCCAGCCCTGGCCCAGGGGCTGCTCTCTCTCCCTTTGGGTGCTGCAGGGCTGCTTGCCCTCAGCTCCCAGCCCAGCTCCTCGCCCCACTCCCTCTGTGGGTGCTGCTGGGGCTCAGTCAGGCCCTGGGCTGTCCGTGGGGTTCAGGGAGACAGCATCACCCTGTGCATGGGACTGGCCAGTGGAATTTTGCTGCCAGATTTGCTTGAGAACCAGCATTGTTGTATGATCATAGACAAGTTGCTTCAGCCAGGACAGTGGCAAGCAGAGCCCCCAGCATGGTTTTCCTGGCAGCAGAGCGGCCTCATCAGGACTCTGAGCACCCTTTGGCTCAGGGACTCACTTCCCTCCTGGCCATCAGGCTCCTCCTGCCTTTATATCAGGAGCCTGGCTGCTCCCTTACAGATGCAGCAGCGCCTGCTGCTCTGAGCGAGGTCTGACCCCTTCCCTGCCAGATACTGCGGTTGTGCAACCCCACTCGCAGCCAAGGAAAATCCCTTCCTGGCCTCTGCGAGCTCCTCTTGCATCCTGGAGCATGTGAGTGAGCGAGTGCATCACCACCCACTCGCTCACGGACATCCCGCTTGGAAGTTTGGCTCCCCAGCCCTCTGCCCTTACATGGGCAACTGCTCTGAGGCGGCCGAGCCAGCCTGGGTCACGCCAGCCAGGACAGGGCCAGGAGCAGCGCCAGGGCCAGCAGCACGCTGGGAGCCTGGTGGCCAGGGGCTGCTGGCTCTGTCCTTCCCCCAGGACCCTCCACTGTCCCACAGTCAGAGCTCCTGTCCCCACCTCACACTGTCGGGAGGTGCTGCAGGACTTCTGTACCTGCAGATGCCACCGATGCCACGGGGGTAAACCCAGCCCTCCCCATTCCCGACCTCTTCCTGGAGGTGCAAAGGGCAGTAAGTGGGGAAGGGAAGGAAGATCTGCCTTGGTGAGAGCCTGCCTGCTGGCTGGAGGGATGGAGGGAGGGATGGAGATGTGGCACTGCCGGTGACGCTGCCCTCTGTCCCTGCTGGCACATGGCATTGCACCCGCTCCCCCTGTCATGGAACCCAGGCTGCTCCATGTCCCATCGCACCAAAGCTGTGCCCAGCCCCATCCCACGCCAAACCAAGCTGCTGGTGCTGTGCTGGCACCACTCGGAGCCAGGAGGCTGCTGCTGGGCCGGAGGAGTGCTGCAGGTCCCGTGGGCATTGCGGCCAGGGCCCCTCTCCGAAAGAGCCCGGCTCAGCCCTGCCGAAAACATGACCTCAGCTGGGGCCAGTGCACGGGGTGAAACGTTCCTCAGCTGTGTGGCCGGGAGCTGGACAAAGCTTGGGGCTGGACAAAGCCTGGGCTGTGGCAGAGAGCCCCGTGTCCCCCGTGCTCTGCCTCAGGAGCCGGGTGATGGTCCCTGGTGCATCCTGACCCCCCTGCAGATGTGTGGGTGATCTCTTCGTGGTGTCACCAAGCAAGGAGCAAGGGCAAACCTGTGCTGCCTTGCTCTGGGTTTTCTGCTGCCCTCCCCTGTCCTGTAGGAGCCCCACAAAGCCTGGGAGCCCCTGAAAGCTCAGCTGCAGTCCCCCAGCCCAGAACTATTCAGGAGTCAGACGAAGCAGTTCTCGTGGTGATGGGGACATCTGTGGAGGGCAGGGGCAGCACACACCACAGGGGTATGGCCCCACAATTCTTCTCCTTCCTCTCCTTGCCTGGCAAGGCTCAGGGTGGTGCCTCAGTTTCCCTCAGTGTGTTGGGAGTGATGTTGGGTATCAGCCGAGCCGTGGGAGTGTTTGGGGAGCAGAGATGAAAGGAGCCATAGATGAGACAGCCCACACCGTACCCCTGCTGCCAGCCGGGGCTGCCTGGGGAGGAGGCAGGTCCGGGTTCATGCGAGGGTGGGTGGGGAAGGCTCAGCCGTGCGGACAGCTCAGGGTCGGGCAGGGGAGCGCTCTGGGGTCCCCCACGCCTCCAGGCGTGTCCAGACACTGCTCCGCTCCACCCCGATCACGGAGGGCACCCCCAAACCTCCCCCGACCCATCTCAGTGCCGGGGTGCCGGTCCCCGCCCTCTCCGGGGGACGCACGGACACAACCCCCCCGCCCACTCGGTGACGATCAGACCCTCATCGCCTCCCGCCGCCCCCCCGCGCTCATCCCCCTCGCTGCCCCCCGACTCCACCGCCGCTGCCCCCGCCCCGGCCCCCCCGCGCCGCCCCGCCCGGTGATTCACGCCGCCCCGCCGCTTTATAGCTCCGTCGGCCTCGCCGCCGCCTCACAGCAACAGGTCACCGGAGCGCCCCGGCCCGTCCCGGCCCGTCCCGCCCGGCCCGGCCATGCCGCTGCGGCTGGCGCTCTGCCTGCTGGCGCTCTGCAGCCCCGCCGCCGCGCACGGTAAGAGCCTCGGGGGTCCCGCTGCCGGCGGGGGTCCCGGCGCAGTCCGTCCGGCCGGCCGCCGGTAACGCCGCTCCCGCCGGCAGGTGTTCGGGCGGGGGCGGCCCGGCCCGGGGTCGCGGCGCCGTTATCGGGCGGCAGCCCCGGGCTCCGCTGTCCCGTCCCGCCGGGCGGATGCCGGGCTCTCGGCGGAGCAAACCCGCTTTACCGGGCGGAGCGGCGGCTACCGGGTGCCCGGCGGTATCGCTCGGGTGTCCCGGTCGCCGCCGCCCCTCCGTGGGGCGGGTCCCGTGGCTGGGCGGCGGGAGCGACCCCCGGCTCCCGCCCGGCTCCGCAGCCGCGTCCCGGATCGCGGCGATGCCGCTGCCCGGCCCCGGCATCCCGCACCCGGTGTGTTCCGGGGGATCCCCGTTCCCGGGCTGCGGGCGGCAGAGCCGGCTCGGGGCTGCGTGCCCCCGGTGGGACGGGCCGGGAGCGGGGCCGGGCCGTGACCGGGGAGTGGAGTTCGGAGCTTGGACCATCCCGGTTCCGCTGCCGGTGCTAGCGGCTTTCGCCGTGTCTGGGCGGCGTCGGGACAGCGGGAGAGGCTGTCCCGAGAGCCCGGACGGGGGTTCTATCAGCCCTTCCCAGCGCCTCGGAGCCGTGCGGTACCGCCGGTGTCGCCTTTCCCGCAGTGGCGCGGGAGTTTCCACCTTCCCCCCGCACGATGCTGAATGTTCCGTGGGGAGTGGGGGCCGCGCGGTGTTGTAACGGGAAATCAAGCTTGGAAGAGCAATTGGACAAATGCGTGGAGGATAAACCCGCGTGCTGGAGCGGCTGGTGATGCCCGAGGTGTCCAGGCGCTGGCTCCCGCAGCCCGAGGCTTTGCTCCATCCACGGCTGCCCCGCGATGCAGCCGGGCTGGGAGCCCCACGTACTTGTGACCGAACCAGAATCGTGTGCTTGGGGAAAAGAGGGGGGCACAGAGGGTCTGGGGCGGGGGCGGGCTCCGCTTTGGAGCCGGGTGAATCCTGCTAAGGAGGGGAGAGACTCCCGCCTGGCAGTGCAAGACCCGTCCCTGCCCCCATCCCTCCCTTCCATCTTTCGCCGTTTAGCAAACCTCAAGCACAGCTAATGAGAGCACGAACCCAAATAAGCGTCACAAGAGGCTGGTTTGCAGAGGCGGAAATTGCAAAGAAATCACTCACAAAAAAAAAAAAAAATCATCTAACTGATTCGCTGGTGGGTCACGGAACAAACAGGCTTTTGAGTCAGAGGGATCAGTGCCGCGGGTCTGGCCCAGACCCAAAGGCTGGGGCAAGTGCCCCGTGCTCCAGCCACTGGCTCAGATGCTCCTTGCAGAGGCTGTGGGTGTCAGACTCCCGTGTCAGGGAACAGTTCCACCCCTCTGTGGGGCCACTGGCACATGCCACGAGATCCAGCCCTCACAGCAGCCACCCACTGGCCCCACTCTGTCTCCTGCCCTGGGCTGGGTCCCCCTCTCTGTGGGGCCAGGCAGGAACTGGGCAGAGTGGCAAGCTACAAGCCCAGATCCTGGCTGGCAAGCTGGGCATCTCCCAGAGCATCACGAGGAGTGCTGGGAAAACTGGTCCATTCCTGTGCTGGATTTGGAGCCTGTTGGCAGGAGAGGGCTGGCAGCAGCATTGGGGTGGCCATGGGGGCACTGAGTTGCCATGCCAGGGACCCTTGGAGATGCCTGCTCTGGGACAGCTCTTTTGCCACAGGAGCCAGCACAGAGCATCTCTACGTTCCCCAACTTGTCCCAGGCACTGGACAAATCCCTGTGCCTCTGCCCCAAGGTGCTCCAGCCACAGCCAGGGTCTTGCTGCCCTTCACAGGGGTTCTGGCACAGCAGGGATCCCTCACCCTCTGCCCTCTCCACAGGTGGAATCTGCTGGCTGCAACAGGGGAAGGAGGCCAAGTGCACCATGATCCTGAAGACTGGCGTGACGTGGGAGGAATGCTGTGCCAACGGCAACGTGGACGTGGCCTGGTCTAATTACACCTACCCAGGCAACAAGATCAGCCTGCTGGGCTTCCTGGGGCTGGTGACCTGCCACCCCTGCAAAGGTGAGGAGGCTGGGGGGTGAGGGGCTGCTGTGGGGCCGAGCTCTCCCCATGGGGAACGCGTGGGGCCCTGGGGACAATACTCGGAGTTTGCATCTGTGGGTGATGCAGCAGCACAGAGCTGGGCTGCCCCTCAACAGACAGGGCTCTCCTTGGTGGTCTGGGACAGCACAGGGACCCCAGGGACTGCTGACCCCGTGCTCCTGCTGCTGCAGCTCCTGGACGGGTGCTGCTGTGGATCAGGGCTGGCGGGACAGCCTGTGTCCCTCAGCTGCTCTCGTTTTGAGTGTATTTTAGTTGCTCTCCCAGTGGAGAGGGATGCATGACCCAGGTCTTGGCCGGGCAGCCAAGTGCAGGGAGAGGATCTGGAGCTGGCTGTTCCCAAGTTAACCCCTCTGCGCTGGGGCCTCCCTCCCCTGCCCTCACCACGGCTGCTCAGAAGGAAACTTCGTCAGGTTTTTCTTAGGAAAAAAGATCTATTTCTTCCCCTCCGTTGCCCCTCGCTCCTCCCAGCGCGTGTGTGAAATGGCTTTATGTAACGGGCAGTTCCAGAAGTGGAAACTCTCCAGCTGTGAGTTCCAGCCCCGCCAGATGTTTTGGCGTGTGCCGGAGCTGCGGCTCCTCCAGCACTTGCGTGGCTGTGTGAGAACACGCTCAAGGACCTGCTGCCCGCAGGAGGCAGGAGCAGGGCTTTGGAAGGTCATGTTGTTATTTGCTTAAAGGGGGAAAGGTTTTTAACAAAACCACTTCCCCCAGCGCCCTGCAGCCCTCAGCGCTGCCGCAATGGCAGCTCCTCAGGCCCGTCCTGCTGCAGCTTGGGGCTGCACACTGTGCCAGCCAAAAGCTGACTGAGATCCTGGCCTCGGCCCCATCCCTGCTTGGAGGGAGCTGGGAGCACTGGGACCCTCTCCAAGGGCTCCCCTGTGCTGGAGGCGAAGTGCAGTGGGGACAGGCAGCCCTCAGCCAGGAGACTGCACTCACCTCACTTATCTCTGCTAGGAGTCTGGGGGACCCAGCAGGGCTGACAGTGGCCACAGACCATGGTGGGGGCTGCGGTTCCTGGAGTTTGTTGGCATCTGGCAGCAGGATCTTTGAGGAAACCGCTGGAGAGCCTGGCCAGCACGTGCACCACAACCCCCCACCCTCAGCCAGCCCCTGCCTGTCCCATCCAGATGGAGCTGGTGCTGCTCCTCACCAGGCTCCAGAGGCCTTGGAAGAGGGCGGATAAGAGGAGCTGTGCTCCCACTCCCCGGGTTTGCGAGGCTGGGAGAGGTTACTCCAGGATAAAGTGGGCTGCAGCCGGGGCGGCCAGGGATGGTGCTGGCCTGACCCTGGGGGCTCTGCAAATGGGTCTCTGGGGGGAGGTGAAATTCCTGGCTCCAGCTGCTGGGGACACGGTGTCCCCCCGAAGGACCCAGTGCAGGGGGAAGCCAGGCTGCAGGGCTGGGGTCACGGGCGGATTTTCCAACTGCTCCAACTATCCCTTGCTGGAATATCCTGGATGATTGGATTCTGCGCTTCTGCCAGCATCTCAGAGTGGAGGGTGATCAGGGAGCAAAATAGGAAAGTGTTTCCCAGCAGGGAATTTCCCTCAGGGACAACTGGGCCAAGCAGACAGGGAATTTCCCATTCTTCTTCTCTTCATCCTCCTCTTTCTCCCCCTCCTCCTCCTCCTCCTCCTCCTCCTCCATGTCTCCTAAGGTGGCCCATCTCCCACAGGGAAATCCCCCTCTGTGCCACCCAGAGCTCCCAGCACACACCCTGTCTGCGGGGATCCTTCCTGCTGGGGGTGAATCCCCACCTTGGGAAGCCTTTTGGTCCTGCCCAGAGTTCCTTTTGGTGCGTGCTGCTGGGTCCCAGCAGTGCCTGTGTCCTGGGAGCTGTGGGGGTGTTTTTGGGGTGAGGGATGTGTGTGCTTTAGGTGGCAAAGGGGAGTCCAAAGAGGAGTCCCTGCTGCTGACCCCAGTCCCTGCAGAGGCACCAGTGCCTGGACACCAGGATGGGCCCCTGCTTGGAGCTGGCAGCCCCACTCCATCCCCGCCGGCGTGGGCACGGTCCTGGGGCACTGGCAGAACCCCCTGAACCTGGCCCCCGCGCTGGCCGGGAGGTGACCTGGGGGGACAAAGCATCTGCCTGTCTGGGGACCGGCGCTGGCTGCTGCCTCCCGCTCTTGTGTTCCAGTCACGGAGCGAGACAGGGCCGGGCATTGTCTGCTGGGAGCGGCATTCCCCATCGCCCGGACAACTCGCGAAGCCCGGCTCCTTCTGGAGGAACTGAGGCCTTGTAGAGATAGATTTTTCCATTGCACAAGAAAAAGAAATGTCTCCTTCCAAAGAATAAATAGATGGGAAGGAGTGAGCTGGTGCTGAGCGGAGCCGGGGCTCCGGCTGGGGCGAGCACTGGAGGATTGCGCGGAGCCGCAGCCAACGACCTGCTCCTTGGCGGGGCTGAGCAGATCCAGATGCTGCTGGGACAGCTCGGCGTCAGCACGCGTGCCGTGCCCCGGGGGGCGTTTGGGACCGCAGCGGGGACACCCTGTCCCACTCGGTGTCACACTGTGGGGCTGGGCTGGGCAGGACGGAGCCGTCCCTGCTGGCTGACAGCCCACTCATGTGCTGCTGCCCTCTGTCCGCAGAGAGCTGCGAGGGGGTGGTGTGCGGCCCCGACAAGGTCTGCAAGATGAAGCACGGGCGTCCCCAGTGTGCCTGTGCCCCCGACTGCTCCAGCCTGCCCCGCAAGCTGCAGGTCTGTGGCTCCGATGGCTACACCTACCGGGATGAGTGTGACCTGCTGACCGCCAAGTGCAGAGACCACCCCGACCTCGAAGTGATGTACCAGGGGAAATGCAAAAGTAGGTGCCATTGTGCTCTTACCCTGCTGTATCCCATCCCCATCCTGTCCCTGTCCTGCCCCATTCCCTGTGGTACAAGGAGGGAAGGTCTGTCCTGCTGCAGGGCCCTGCAGGACATGGGTCTCATTGCCCCTTGAGCTTGGTGGTGCAATGGGGTTCGGCTTTGCCACAGGCTGAGTAGTAACAGTCCCTAAAATGTCATTTACAAACGTCAAGCCCCTTTTTTTCCTCTTTTGTAAAGAGTGCAGCGATCCACCCAGCCCTGCCAAGAGCTGTCAGAAGGATTATGGTTATTTTTCCAGCCCTCCTTTCTGGAAGGCTTTGCCTGTCGAGCTCTGGGCCGCGCAGGGAAACGTGGGGCAAGAAATGGGAGTTGGGAGCTGCAGATGCCAAATCTTCCAATCCATCAGGGAAAGAGAGGAGGGTGGAGGGATGATGGGGGTGCACGAGCCTCCACCCTCCCCAGCAGGGCCCTGTGCAGGGCCTGATCCTGCTGCTCAGGCTCCCTCCACCCCCGTGCGCCCTCGTTCCAGTGCTGGGTCTGGTCCAGGGTGACCCTGCCCTTCCCTCTCGCCGGGGCCAGCACGGCAGCTGCCAGCCTGGCCGAGTGGCTGCTGCTTCTTTGCCAAGGCACCTGCATGCAGCTGCTGGCCCAGCCAGGTCCCGCTGCGCCGAGCGGGCTCAGCCCCGCGCTCCACTGCTGCAGCTGGGCCTCGGCTCCTCCCGCGTGGCAAAGCTCTGGCCAGCGCCGAGCCTGGGGACTCAAGGTCATGAGCTCCCTTGCGCTCAGGATGCCGGCCCCTGCCAGCCCCTGCCCTCGGGAACAGCTCTGATGGGGAGATCAGCACTCTCTGGCTCTGCTCTGTCCCCCGGTAGCAAAAGGAGGGAGGGACTGGGTTTCCCTGGGGTCACTGCAAGCCTGTGCTTCCCTGCAGAGTCCTGCTCCAGCGTGGTGTGTCCTGGCACACACACCTGCGTGGTGGACCAGACAGGCAGTGCCCACTGTGTGATGTGCCGGACGGCCCCCTGCCCAGAGCCCACCAGCCTGGACCACGCCCTCTGCGGCAACAACAACGTCACCTACCCCTCGGCGTGCCACCTGCGGCGAGCCACCTGCCACCGCGGCCGCTCCATCGGCGTGCGCCACTACGGGAGCTGCTCAGGTGAGCAGGGCGGGGCAGGGGGCAGCGGGCACGGACCCCCAGCGCCTGCTGGCCCCTCACACCCCCCTCACCACTTCCCTCTGTTTCCAGCTGCGGCCAAATTCTCCGCAGAGACGGACAGCGTGGAGGAGAACTATGTGTGAATCGTCCCTCGGCCGAGCCGGAGCTGGGAGACAGGGGCATTATGTGTATATTGTACAAACCATATACCTGATATTTATTAAGATAAAAAGATCCTTATTTATCCCTGTGTATGTTTAGCAGTCGCAGGGGGCTCGATTCCCATCCTGCCGGCCAGGCAGCAGGGGAGGGGGGCTTGTGGCCGGAGCCAGGCCGCGATGCCCTGGGATGCTCTGGCCGGTGCCCTCCCCTGCTGCCAGTGCGGTGTGGAGGGGTGTCCATGGCTCCCCCCACGTGTCCTTGGCCAGCAGCCCTGGGCCTATTTATTTTTGGATTAATTCTCAGTACTCTGCTGACGTTTCTGGCCAGGACCTCAAGGTCTAGAGGGAATCTGCACTTTCGCCTTCCCTGAGGGGCTCGGCCCCAGCTGCCAGTGGCAGGAAAGGCAGTGCACGCTGCATCAGATTGGAGATAGATAGATATATATTTTTATATATATATATTAAAAAAAATACATGTATGTTATTGTCTCCTAAAGTTTCAGCATGTGTGTGTTCAAATGGATTTCAGTTTAGGTTTTCCTAGGCCCATTCAGACCAGGCTCACACCATCTTTGGAGGTGATGCCGGTGCCCAGAGGGCTGGTGCAGTGGCAGCCCTGGCTGGGGGCCACAACCATCCCCCTACCTAGAGCCCATCGCCTTGGGAAGCTGCCCCCCAACCCCCCAAATCCCTGCCTGCCAGAACAGCTTTGGGCACAGCCCGGGCTGCGGGGGGAGCTGGCCCTGTCCCCCCCAGGACCCCTCAGTGCGGCTGCGTGGCCCCGCACCCCCTGCTCTGCCCACACCTGTATTTATTTTTACTCCTTCTCTCATTTCTTCTGTTGTCACCTGTGTAAATACCAGCTCAGCTCTGACACCAAAAAGCTCTTGACTTTATATAAATATCATATATATATTATATATAAAAATACCTTATTTTCTATTTTTGTATGACTGGGTTCTGACCCCTGAGGTAGACGCTTTGGGAACATCCACATTCCCTATTCCATATTGTTGGGGCATTTTACGGCTGTGTTATGATTTGGATTACAATTAAAAACCAGAATAAACAGTGGTGCGTGTCTGGTTTTGTTGGTGGGTTCTGGGCTCGCAGGAAACGTTGTTCTCCTTGAGGCTCTGCATCCACACCAGGGTTTGGGGACGTGGGGAGCCCCCCGCAGCCATGAGAAGCTGCATCCCATCTGCTCCAGCTCCATGCTGGGGTTTTCCAGCCCAGCCGAGGCTGCTCCGTGCGGTGGGAGGGAAGGGGAGAGCGGGGGAAGAGCAACCCGCTCGGCAGATAAATCTGTTCCCAATCTCGGGCCGTGCCATGAGGGTTTGGTATTTCACAAAACAATTCCTGCCGGTAATTGGGTCCCGATGTGGGATGTTTCCCGGGCAGCGGCCTGCGGCTTGGCGTGCTGAGCTCCACAGGAACTGCTGCCGGATCCCCTCGGCCGCATCCCCTGTGCCGGGGGGCGGCATGGCACCGCCCCTGACCCCCGGCCAATCCCCTCAGAGCCATCACCAGCCCCAGGAGCGCATCGCAGAGAATCGTGGAACCATTTAGGTCGGAAAAGACATCTCAGACAACCCGGGGTGGGCATGGAGGGTTCTGCTACAGCCCCTCTCTGCTCGCCCAGCTCAGCAGTGTCCCCCTGTTTTTGAGGGTGGGTGTCCAGGACTTCTCAAAACACTGCCCATGCCTTTCTAGGTGCCACCACAGGCGGTGATGTGTGGCCTGGGTTGCTCCACGGCCGCCCGCAGCGCTTCCTGCCCAGGGCAGCTGCCGGTCCTGCCCGCCCCGCCGCAGGGCTCGGTCCCCGGAGCGGCTGGGGCGGCTCCGTGCCGAGCCCGCGGGCACGGGCTGCGGCGGCAACGGCAGCTCCTGTGATGAGCGGGAGATTTCAGCTTCCAAAACACGGCTGTGAGTCAGGCGCCGCCTTCCCACCGGTTTTTGGGTGGTCTGGGACAAGCTGGGACAGGCGCCGGCTCTCCAGGCTCCCTGCCAGTGCGGATGCCCCCGGGCTGGCAGTGCTGTCCCGGCATTCCAGGGGGTCTCTGCCCCACGCTGTCACTGCCAGCACCCCACTGGCATTTGGGGCTTCTTTGGAGGCTGGCAGCTGGCAGGCATCTGTCCTCTGCTGGATGTCCCCAAGGCCACCCGTGCCCGCGGCTTGCATCTCCTGACCCCGCACAAGGCCCTGCAGCGGCCGCGGCAATTTGTGCCAGCAATTTGCAGATAAAACAAACAGCCAGGAGCGGGGAATGTCTGGGTCTGCCCCCGGAGACACCGGGCAGAGGCACACGTGTCTCAGCTGAGCCCCAGCAGCGGCTCCGCACACGTCTCCGGCCGCTGCGGGCACCCAGCTCCGGCGGGGCAGCGCCCGTCGGTGCGCGGGGGAGGCGCTGAGGCTCCCGACGGGACGGATCCCTGTGGGCTCCGCCAGCCCAGCGCAGCTGGGAGCCCGCCTGCCCCCGGGGGGTGTCTGTGGTTCCCCTCTTTGGGGGGCCACGTCGCGCGGTGGGGAGGGTGCGGTGTGGGACGGGATGGAACAGGATGAGGCGGGATGGGATGAGACGGGCTGGGACGGGATGGGGAGACACACCCCGGCGGGAAGGCAGCTGGGGATGCTTCTGGGGTGGCAGCAGCTGGATGCAGATCTTGGCTCCTCTGGAGCAGGGCCTGCACTCCCCTCCCTCCTGCATCCCCTGCTCCATCCACACATATCCAGAACAAGTCAGGGGGACCAAAACATAGAGGGGGAGCAGTGGGATGGGGACTGAGGGTTTATTGAGGAAGGTCAATGTTGCCACTGCGAGAGGATGTGGGAGGGGCTTCTGGTGTAGCCTAGGGGGTACATAATGGGCAGAGAGGAGCTCCTGCCCTGCCCTGGGTCAAGGAGCCCTGAGCATCAGCCACAGCCCCTCCAGAACTGGAGGATGTGGGAGTTTTGGCCCTCTTCTCCCCTTCCATGAGACATCTCAGCCCCTCTTCCCACAGCCTACCTGCCCCCAGGACTCCCAGCCACCCTAGGGCTTCAGCCACCCCTTCTGACCACGGAACCGTCGCACAACGTGATGCACCCAGTCAATGTAGTTGGAGATCTTGGTGTAGATGTCAGGGAACCGGCGGTCCCCACATCTCTCCCCAGAGAAGGAGACAATGCCATGAACCTTGTCCTTGAAGACCAAGGGTCCCCCGGAGTCACCCTGCAAAATGAGGGGGTGGGAGGGAGATCTGAGGGTCTCCCAGAGGGGGACAGTGTGGGGCAGGGGGTCGGGGGTGCACTCACGGCACAGACTCCCTGCAGCGTGGTGTTGCGGCTGGCCCCGCACAGCATGTTGGCCGAGACCTTGCCCCTCCACAGCGTCCGGCAGAGGCTCCTCTTGACGATGGTGGTGTTGGTCTCCATCAGCTCGCTGGGCTGGTCTCCAAAGTTGGAGGTGTCCCCCCAGCCCATCACGGAGCAGACAGTGCCGGGCTTCAGGTCGATGTGCGGGGAGGGCAGGCGGATCCGCTTCACGTACTTGTTCAGCGTGGCCGACCTGTTCAGCTGGGTGGGCAGCGAGGGCGTGGGTGGCTTTGCTGATGGGGCAGAGCCCCCCAGCTGCTCCTGCCTGGTTCTCCCTCTCACCCCAGCTCACCACTCCTGCTGATCCCCCCAGCCCTGCCCTTCGCTCTGCAGAGGCTGGGCCCCTCCCTGTCAGCCCCTCTGCGCTGGTCCCAGCCTGCTGGAGAGACCCCGGGAGCCGCTGACCCGGCGGATCGGTGTGTCCACAGTGCCTCCATCACAGCCCATGGCGCGGTCCTGCTTCTCCGGAGAAGCACTGACATCTAGTGTCGGCTCGGCCGCTCGTGGGGCGCCCCACCTCCTCCCGGCGCCCCGGGGCCGTGGGGCACCCCACCTCCTCCCTGTGCCCCGGTGCCGTGGGGCACCCCCACCTCCCTCTCGCACCCCAGGGCTGCGGGATACCCCCCTGCCCGGCCGCTGGGTGCCCGGTGCAGGCTCACCCGGAGCAGGCGGATGTCGTTGTCCGTGGCGCGGGCGTTGTAGAGTGGGTGGGCGATGGACTCGGCCACGCTGAAGATCTGCTGGGACTCCTCGGGCTCCTGCAGCCGCTGGGCTCCCAGCACCACGCGCACCGAGGGGCTGCGCCTGTGGCCAAGGCGGGGCTCAGAGGGAGCTGCTGTGGCTGGTGGCCATCGGGGAAGGGGGGATGGCACAGGTGGGAGGGGGCAGCTTAACCCCTTGGGACGGGGTTATTGTTTAGAAGGCACCACACCGTGTCCAGGGGGCACGTGTCCCACGTGGGGACAAGGCTCACCTGGGAATGAAGCAGTGGGCAGCTGTCATCACCCACTTGGGCCACACCAGGAAGCCCCCACAGACGTGCTCCCCGTCCATCTGGATGGAGGCCATGAAGGGCCGGGAATGGGGTGCTGCCGCCTTTCCCCCGATGATCTGGCTCCCCTGGGTGCCTGGTGGGTGCAGGTGATCGTTGGAGTCCAGGGTTCCTACCTCCCACCCTGGGGATCTGCCTTGGCACCCCAGTTCTCTCATTACCTGCTGGGGCCAGAGCTGGGAGCAGGATGGAGCCTCCCAGGCTGAGGATGAAGAGCCCCGCTGTGACCATGGTGGCACAGAGTGGGCCACTGCCACCACCGCTGGGGCTGCTCGGGGTGGGGGTGCTTAAATCCCTCCAGGGGCTGAGCCTTGCGATGGGGGCGGGTATTTCCCTCCTGCTTCTTACTCCGGGCGTTGCTGCTTTGTGCAATTCAGGGGTCGGGGAGCTCCGTGCAGCTTCCCCCGGAGTGGATGAGGAGCAGAGCAGCTTCTCAGCCCTGACTCCTCTTGTACCTCGGGCTAACTGGGATGAAACCCCTCTCCGCAGGGAGGTGGCAGCAGCGGGGCCCCAGGACATCTCTCAGACTCGACAGTGTCCCCGGGACTGCTGTGGGTGACACGGGGACTGTGCTGTCCTCCCATCCGACGCCTCTTTCAGCCCCTGCAGAGCCCCGGTGGCTCTGGGATGATGCTGTGGGCAGAGGGGCAGTTTCCTCCCCTCTGTTTTGCATCAACCTGGAATGCAAAAAGGGGTGTAGGGGGTGGGGGGCATGGGGGTGGGGGGATATGCTGACCCTCACTGCAGAGCCCGGCTTGCTTTGGGGCCAAGTGCAGAGCTCTTGCCCGGCAGCGGGCAGATTTCCCAACGGAGGGTGGCTTAGGGCTTCCTGCGGCAGTTTACCCATTATGGCCGTTGGGTTGGGAAACAGGGGAGTGCAAAGGGGGAGCAAAGAGTCGGTGGCTCCTGGAGTGGGGCAGGACGGAGTGGCTCCATTCACAGGAGAGAGTTACACACTGACAGAGGCTGTGTTCATGGAGGGGCTCCGAATGCAGCCCCTCCAACCCGCACCACACCGGGCACTGCACAGCCAGGACCCGCTTCGGGACCCCCAGCAGCTGCCGCAGCTCCGGGGGCCGCCGAGGCCGGGTGAGGGCCGGGACCCAGCCGGGACCCCCAGGAGCAGCTGAAACCCCGGCGCGCCCCGAGGCCGGCTGATGGGCGGCGGCAGTGGCGGGGCGCGCCCGGCAGACGGAGCTGTGCGGGAGGGAGGCGGGAGCACCGGCGCGGTCCCGACATCCCTGCGCATCCCGCAGCCCCGCCGGGGATGCCGCCGCCCGCCGGGCCCTGAGCGCCGGGACGCCGGCGGCCGCCGGCCCCGCTCCGCCACCCCCCGCACCCGCTGGAGCCGCCGCCGGGACCATGGAGTGAGTACCGGAGCCGCCGGGACCCCGGCACCGGGCCGCGGCTCCCCCGGGCCCCGCCGGATGAGACCGCAGTACCGGGGAGGGGGGGAGCGGGGGCCGGGGCTCGGGACCCCCGCGCCGAGGCTGCGGGAAGCTCGCTCCGCCGGTTCGCGGAGCTCGTACCGGGGGCTCGTACACACCCGAAGCCGGGGTTGGGGAGTCCGAACCTGGGGTCTCATATCCCCCTGCTCCTGGGCACTCAGCACCCCAAAACCGGAGGCTCGCATCCCCCTGATTCTGGGGGTTCAGCACTCCAATACTAGAGGTTTGTATCCCCCTATGCTGAGGCTTGGGACCCCAAAACCGGGGGTGGGGCTCGCATCCCCCTCCGTTCCTGTGCTTGTGACCCCAAAAGTGGGGGCTCACATCCCGCCAGATACCGGAGCTCAGGACCCCAAAACCGGAGGCTCCCACCCCCTCGGTTCTGGGGCTCGGGACCCCGATTCCGGGGCCTCCTTCCCCCCAGTGCCGCTCAGCAGGTGCGGCCCCTCCCCGGCCCCTGCCCCGCCGTGGGGTGCTGGAGGGGCGGCTCGGGGGGCAGCAGCAGCGGCCCCGGTGTGGGTGCGGGGGTGCACCGGGTGCGAGGGGCGTCGGGGCTGGCAGCGGTGCAGGAAGAGGGGGGGGGGGGGGGGGAGGGCGTTTATTTTTGTGTTTTGAACCTGTTGTTGCTGCTGCGTGTGGTGGGGTGAGTGGGTGGAAAGAGCTGCGGACCCCTCCCTGCACTGCACCCCCAGCCCCTGCCCAGGGAACCGGCTGTGGCCGGGGGATCCTCGTGAACCGGGTCCCAGCGGAGAAGTCCGGACAGACGGACACTCTCGGACCCCGGCCTCATCCTTTGTGTGCTGCGGTGGGGCCCTGACCGGTTGCTGGGAGCTTGGAGCCGGGCGGGTGGGGGAAGGACGGAACAGGCAGAGGCCACTAGGGGCTTGTGGCCACGGGCTGTCCTACCCGCGTGCTGGTTTTGCCCCTTTAGGGACACCAGCAGCTGCTGCCAGGAGGGTACAGGGCTGGGGGGCTGCTCGAGGTGCTGGAAGCCAGAACTGGCCCTGTCTCACCCAGGCCTTTCCTTCCCTCGCGTGGCTCTGGTGCCCACCGTGCTGAACAGCCCAGCAGCTGCCTGGGTTTGGCACTGGGTGTTCCTCCAGGCAGTTTGGGGTCAGCTCCTCGTGGGCACCTCACCTTGCAGCGATCCACTTGCCACCGGCTACTGAGACAGCGGGTGCTCAACAGGTCCCTCTCAGCACGGCCTGTCTCCCACCTGGGAGCCCCAAGAGGCCGTGGGGCACTGGCGAGGGGTGGGCTGGGGGTGTCCTGGGGTCACAGTGGGCTCTGGCTGATTTGGGGCTGAGGCTGAGCTGGGGGCACCAGGATGCAGGGATGTTTGGAGATTGGGGTGCAGCAGCTGCGGGGCTGGGGAGGCAGAGTGGCTCCCTGTGCTGCTGGAGGGGCCAGAGGCAGGGCCGAGGCTTCAGGCAGCTCCACGGCGCCACAGTCCCTGCAGGAAAGAGCCTCTTTGGGGAGGAAAACGAGAGCGATTTGCCAAAAGGCAGCAGCGAGGGGAAGGGCAGAGCCGAGGGGTGTGACGTGCCCTGGGGAGGGGGTGAGGAGCTGCAGGACTCGGGCTCTCCTGGGGCTGAGGTGGGGGATGTGCTGGACAGACTGGTGGCTCCTGTCCCTGGGCTCCCCATTCATGCTGCTCTGGACCAGCCCTACCAGCAAGGGCCAAAGAGCCCATGGAGGGGTGCAAAGGGTTTTCCCTGCCAGCTCTCTTCACTGGACCTGCTCATGTTTCTTTCTTTTGACTGAAACTCCACGAATGACCCAGGTGGGGAGCACAGCCACAGAGCAAAACAACAGGACCCCTCCAGCCACACAGCTCCAGAGCCTGGCCGTGGGGCAGGAGGATTAGGAGGGCCCCAGGGTACCTGGGGACATGGCGAGGCGCTGCCCTGCTGTTGGCCTGGCTCTGCGGCAGCCAACGGGTGTTGGGGCGGGCACTGCTGCCTTTGCCCTGGCTCCTGCTTTGCCTTGGCACAGGCAGTGGCTGGAGGAGGGTCCTGGCTGCCACAATCCACTGGTGTCCAAGGAGGTTTGGCAGAAACTTTCCAACTCTGGTAAAGGCTGTGCTGGTCCCACTGGAGCTGCTCTTGTGCCCTGTGCTCCTGCTGCTGTCAGTGCTCATGAGCAGCTGGAGCTCCTGTATCTCACATCTGGCTACTCTGGTGGTTTGTCCCCTTGGCTTTGAGGACCCTCCCGGTCCTGCCTTCCCTGATCCAAAGGTGACAGTTGCACCCAGGGGAAGGAGGGAGATTTCTGCCTGAGAAAAAACCCATGAGTCCTTTGGGAAGGGACTCAAGCCCCTGCTCTCTGCTGGCATCCAGGGAGAAGTAAAACCCAGGCCAGACCCCGCTGCTTCCTGGCCAGCAAGGAACCAGAAGGGGTCAGCTCTGTCCTGTCCCTGTGTCCAGCTGGAGCAGCTCTTGCAGACGAGGCCATAAAAAGCTCCAAAAGCTCCACCACAGATGACCCCACACAGGCACCCAGCCCTGCTTGGGGCTGGCAGATCGTGGCGTTCAGAGCTCAGCTGCATGACAGGGCCTCTCGGCTGGATCTGCCTTGCTGGGAGGAACTGGGAGGAACTGGAGCAGCTTCCCTGGGAAGTTGCTGCTGTTGGTGTTCCTGCTTCCTGGCCAGAAACAGCCCTTTTCCCCAGGGGGTGGGGGTTCATGTGGCTGCAGCTGTGCTGGGAGCTGTGCTGGGAGCCAAGCTGGGCCTCCAGCAGTGGAGGTGGCCCGGGAAAGCTGAGGAGGTGCCGTGCCCTGGGACAGGGCTGAGTGGAGGCGCCAGGACCGGGGCTGGAGGCACAGCCCAGATTCCTGAATCTCCTCACTGCTTCCAGAGCCAAGCAGCCCCCAGGTCCCAGACAGGAGCCGGTGTCAGGGGCAAGGATGAGCCTGGAGGAGGGAGAGGAGCCGGGTGGATCCTGCCCCAGACAGGTGTTTCCTGACGTGGGTTGGGCCCAGCCCCTGGGCTTGGCGCCGAGGACTGAGCTCCCTGTGGGCTGTCAGGGCTCACAGGGGTGCCCGTGCCTGGATCCACCTTCCTGCTGGCTCCTTGGAACATCATGTGTGTCTGTGTTCGTGGCATTGCTGCGGGAAAGCTGCCACACAGGAACAGGAGGCCAGGGATGGCTGGTGGCAGGAGACAGGTGCCACATCCTGGCCAGCGCCAGGACCGCCTGTCCTGGCCGGCCGGTGCTGCTGGGGGTGGGAAGTGGCCGGCTCCACTCTCATTCATGAATCGTGGGGGGAGTTTCCTGATGGAGCCTTGCTCCTCTAACTGGAAGGGAGCTGAGAACCCAAGTGTTTGGAGGGCACTTGAACCATTGTTTGAAAGATCTGTAATTTTCCAATCAAACTCCCTCCCCAAGCCTCCGTTCATCAAATATTCATGGGATCCATTTTCTCCTGGCACTCCCAGCCCACGTCTCAGCCCGAAGAATCAATCAGGCAGCTCCGTTTGCTCTAATGCATCTGCGTTTTCGGGAGCCTGGGGCTGCCATCTCCTCCCCCCGCCTCCCCCTGTCCCTGTCCCCTCCCCGGGCAGCCGCGATGGCTGAGGCTGCACAGGCAGTGGGGAAGGCAGCTGGAAGGAGTGGGATGGGCACTGGGGGGCTGCAGCAGCAGCAGGAGGAGGCAGAGAGTGTGGGGCAGGGCAGGAGCAGCCCCCCTGCAGCAGGACCCGGGCAGGGTCCCTGCCCTGTGCTGGCCACGTGGCTCGTTGGCCGCGCACGTTGGTGGCCATCCTTGCCCGAGCCGCTGCCGCTGATGCATTTGCCTTCGTGGTCGATGCATGGCGGCCCCGGGGCGGCTGCAGCCCCCTCCCCTCGCCCTCCCCTCCCTTCCCTCCCGCGCCTGCCATCGGGGGCGTTCGATCCCGGCCGCGCTGTCATGGCTTTGTGACAGAGCTTTGCAGCCTCCCCACGGCCGCGTCACTCCGGGGCCGGCTCCTGGCACGGGAATGGAGCTGGAAACCGGCGCTGATCCCTCGACTGCTGCCTTTACCACACACCCTGGGCCTGTCCGGGGTGCTGCCCATGCAGGGCGCTCTCCTGCGTTCCCCCAGCTTGGAGCGGAGTGGGTGGGGAGGGAGGCGAGGTCAGGGGAGCAGAGGAGCAGCTTGAAACGGCTCTTCACACATTTGGATGAGCTAATGGGAAAAAACGGAGGAAGGCAAATAAACATTATTGTTTCATGTCAGGCGGGAGGAGACAAAAGGTCACGGGCTTCCCTTGTGATGGTGGGAAACGGCAGCATCAGCAGGGCTGGAAAGAGCTGGAGAGCCCAGGGAGAGCAGGGGCGCCTGCACGGGCGTGCGTGCGCTCACACGTGTGTGGGTCCGGCCTCGGGCCTGGGGACTGCTGCTGGCAGCTCCCAGGGATTCATCCCCCATGTCCCTGCTCCTTCTCCCTGCTCCTTGTGGCCCTGCGATCACCTTCCCACCCTCGCTGGCACCCAGGATGGATCAGGAGCACCTAAGGAGGCCCCAGTGATGCCACGGGGTGCCAGGCCTGGGGAGGGCACCTGGGGGGCCCTGTGGTCCCTCTGCCACCACGAGGATCCCCCCACATCCCCCTGAGTATCCCCCCACATCCCCTTGGCGCTCTCCCGTTGCCATAGCGCCGTTGCCATGGCACTGTTGCCAGGGAACCATTGCCAGGGAACCGCCTTCATTAGTCACAAGGGCCGGGCTGGGCCCCATCACAGCGACCCCAGAGATGGGGCACGGCAGGCACGATGGGGTTTTGGGCAGCGTGGGACCCCCTGCCTCCACCTCAGCACCTGGCCCCAGCAGCAGGGACTGGGGGTGCCGGGGTGCTCCTCGCTCAGCCCCCCTCGATGGATCCGAGCCCCCCGGGCAGGGTCTAAGCAGGCTGAGGGATTGCAGCGAGGGGCATTCAGCCTCTTTTGTGTCTCTCCTCGGGCCAGGAAGATTCCTGGCGTCTGACCTGGGAATGTGGAGACTGTAGCAAATAATGGAAAATAAAGAGGATGGAGGAGGGAGGAAAAGCAGAACAGAATGTTTCAGGAATGCTGTAAAAGTTTGGATCTGTGGAACAGGGCAAGATCCAGGAGAGAAACAGGGCCCAGTTCAACGCCCTGTGAGTGTGGGGTGCCAAGGGCTGGACTGAGGGGTCCTGTGGCCCCACAGCAGGAGGGAGCCCGTGATGATGGGCAGCCCTGGGGGTGTGGGGCTGGTGAGGGACACACGGGACACGGGGGTGTGAGAGCAGAGAGCGGTGCCCTGCGCCTGCGCCGGTGAAACAGTCACAGCGTCGCTGCAAACAGCACGAAAATAACCACCACAAAAGCGACACCTTCCCCGTTTGTTTTCCTGGCCTGGATTTTGCGCATCGCAGGGATCCCCAGGGTGTGGGGTGAGGGGAGGACGGCGGCTCTGAGCAGCTCCCGGTTAATTGCTGACTTCGAGGAGGGAGCAGGGGCTCCTCTCACCCTGCAGAGCCCATTTGAGTCGTGGGAAGCCCGTGTGGAGCCCGTGTGAGGGCACATACATGGTGGCACGTGAGGTCAGAGCCCAGGCTGTCATGTGTGGGGCTCAGCACCCCGATTCCACCCTGTGTGCAAAACCACCTTCGGCAAACTCCCTCCCTGGGAGCACGGAGTCCACCTCTCTGTCCCTTGCTCTAGGAAGCAAGCAGAGATGATCCATCGCCTGACAATACCTCAGTGCCTCCCACCCTAATTACTGCCACAGCTCAGCACTTCGTTAGCACCGTCTGGCGAGCAGCCAGCGGCTCCTGTGGCGCTGGAGCATCCCGGTCCCAGCCGGCCCCACCAGCCGCCCCAGCCCCGCTGCGGCTCCGGCTCGGAGCCTGCAGCTGCTCCGCGGCGTGGGGGCTCCTGCAGTGGGGGCTGTGCTGCACCGGCCACCACCCCGTGGGGACACAGGACAGCGGGTACGTGGGCAGGAGGCTGCGGGCTTGGGGGGTAACCCCTCCTTGCAGCACTCCATTCCACCTGGGAGAGCTGTGCCAGGCCAGAGGGGCGTCCTGGCAGGGCTGTGCTGCAGAGACAGGCGCTGGGCCCGGAGCACGGATGGCACGGGGAGCAGAGCCTGTTGTTGTGTGTGTCTGAGTGTGTCAGCGTGTCTGTCTGTGCACATGTGCGTGTGTGTGCCTGTGTGCGCAGCCCGGAAAGGTCACAGTCGGGGAAAGGTGTCAGCAGCCAAGAAACGGGCTTGGAATGGAAAGCGTGAGCCAGATTGGAACGCAGGGCGGCCAGAAGCGTCCTGCTCCAGCCCCTCCGTGGTTTCCATCTGCGCCACGGCAGGAGCGGGTCTGCGTGAGATGAGTGCTCCAGGGGCTGGGCAAGGCGCCTGGCTTGGGGGGTCTGGGCAGGGCAGGGGCCAAGGGGTGCCTGGAGGAGCCTTGCAATGAGGAGTGCTCGGCTCCAGGGTAGCGAGGTGGTGAAAGGGAAGGGCTCAGCCTTTTTCCGTGTACCACAGTGTCTGGTTTGCTGGTTGCACGCTGTCCCAGTGACCTGCCACTGGTGTCACTCCTCACAGCTGCTCTCTGCTCTCTGCAGGGTCGTGGAGGCCAGCACCCTTCAGCAGGAGAGGCTGCAGGCCATCGCGGTGAGTCCCTGCTCAGGCCAGCGTCCCCACCTGCAGCACACGGGGCAGACACCAGCGGGGAGGAGGGTGAAGGGGAGCTGGGCAGGTGCTCAGCCACAGACCAGGGGGGCTCCAGCAGCAGAACGAGGACTCAGAATTGCCCGTGGCATTGTGTCCCTGTGGAGGCTCTTCTTGGGGTGTCATGGCTTGGCTGCACAGTTGAAACAAGGACAGAGCAAGCAACAGGCAGCTGGGAGGTTTAATTAACGAAGCAGTGCCTTGATGAGCCCCAAGTGAGGGAAATGAGTGATGATTCCCTCTCCGCCTTCCCCAGGAAGGACTGAGGATGGTGCTCTCCAGCCATGCCCGGCATGGGCACTAGTAATTATATTAATTAGGGGGCAGTTGGGGGCCCTGCTGAGTGACCCCTCCCAGCTCAGAGCAGGGCACGAGGCTGGTTGAACCCCACTGCTGCCCCACTGCCCAGCCCAGCCGGCAACCAGCCGATCTCTGGTGCACAAAGGGCAAATTGTTCTGGACCAGAGGAGAAAGCGCCGGGTGACGCGTCCGGGCTGGGTCTGACTCTGCTGAATGATCTGGAGCAGCCCCAGGACGGGTGGCAGGGAGGGGGGGACGAGGTAGAGGCCACGGGAGCTGTTTCCCCCGCGCTGGCAGCTCGCTCAGTGGGGCCGGCCGAGGGGAAGGTGACATTTGGAGATGGTGAACAGGGCCCAGGCTCTGCCCCAGTTTCTCTACACCCTCAATGCCTCAGTTTGTCCCAGGGAGGGCAGGGACTTGATACCAGGCTTGCTGTGGGGTGTTCCCAAGGCTGGTCCCGCAAAGCCCCGTCCCTGGGGGCAGCCCCCTGGCCCCGCTCCTCCCTGCCCGGTGCACACCCCCTCCCCACACCGACCCCGGCCCCGCCGCTCCCGTCCCTCCAGGAGAAGCGGAAGCGTCAGACGGAGATCGAGAACAAAAGGCGGCAGCTCGAGGATGACAGGCGGCAGCTGCAGCATCTCAAGGTGAGGATCCCCCGGGAACCCCAGGCTGCCTCCCCGGCTGGGGAGGGCAGGACCGTGACCCCCTTCTGCTCCCCAGTCCAAGGCTCTGCGGGAGAGATGGCTCCTGGAGGGGGCCCCAGCTTCTGCCTCCGAGGAGGAAGAGGCCATGAAGAAACAGATGCAGGAGGATGAGGTGAAGACCAAGGAGCTGGAGGAAACCATCCAGAGGTAACAGAGCCAGTGTGGGGCTAGATGTGTGGGTGCAGTCAGATAGCACCCAGGGCCCTCCAGAGACCCCTGGGCAGGTGGGTGCTGAGATTCAGGTGTATCCCATGTGCTGGGCACAAGGCAGGATGCACTGAGCTTGGAGGTGCCCCCATGGTGCTGCTGGGGCTCACCCTGGAGCCTGAACCCTGGCTGGGTTCTTGCCAGCTTTTGTCCAGGGGGTGCAGCCAGAGCCTGCCCAGCCCTGTGGCCCCTCTGGGCATGGTCATCCCCAGCTGTGCTCTGCGTTGGGTATCAGTGGGAGCCACAGGGTGGGGAGCTTCGGACTGGGATGCCCGGGGGGCTGCTGGGTGCCCAGCACCCTCGGTGGCACAGTGCTGGCTCCCACAGACTTCTGTCCTCATCGCGGTGGCCCAGCTCTTGGGAAGGGGCGGGTGGGGGAGGTTGAGAAGGGATGGCTCAGCCCCTGCTCGCCCCCCTTGTCCCTGGGCAGCCGCAGGCGGGGCCGAACCCCGGCTCTGGGGTGTCCCGGCAGCGCAGCAGGAATGCAATCAGTCACGGCGGTGCCGCTAATTACCGAGCATCGGTGCAGAGAGGGGTCAGGCACGAAGGGGCCTTTGTGTCCGGCTAATGGCGCGCTGCATTCCTCGCCGGCGCCGTGCGAGGAGCCCGGGGGAGCTCTGCCGGGGGCAGCAGCCGCAGCGCCAGTCCCTGGGGACTGCCCGGACTCTGCTGCATCCCGGTGGGGCTGTGCTGCCCGGCGGGGGCTGAGAACAGGAGCTTGTCCTCGCGAAAGCTCAGCCGGGTGTCGAGGGATGCGTGCAGGAGCAGGATGATGATGGAGCAGCCTCGCTCTGGCCACCAAGTGAGGCAGCACCAGTGTGGTGGTCCCCCTGCCCAGTGCCCATGGTGGGATTTCTGCCGTCCACTTGGTGCTGAAACCGTTGGCTTTTACTCTGCAAAGAGGCAGTGACAGCCATGCCAGAGTCAGTGTGTCTGTGTGTCCCTGCACCTCGTGAGCCCAGGGGACAATCTGTGTCTCCTCTCTGCCCTGGCCTGTGTTCACAGGTCTGCTGTGGCTGCCTGCGCCACAGTTACCTGTCCCACTCCCCCTCGGCCTCTCAGCCCTGACTCTCCCTGCAGGCTGGAGAAGGAGCTGGAGATGCTGGAGAACAGCAGCTCAGTGGCTTCGACCAAGGAGAACCTGGCAGAGGCAGCAGCCAAGGAGGAGAAGAAGGCTGAGGCTGTCCCCAACACGCAGAAGGTGGGCACACAGGACCCCCACTCCATTCCTGCCCCACAAGGCTGGGCCCCCCAAGTTGCCTTTTCCTCGCTGGCATTGCCCCAGGAGGACATGGGCCCTGGAGTGCTGGATGTGGGCAGGGCTGCCCATAGCGGGGTCAGGATGGGTCCCTGGCCCTGGGGGGGATGGGTGGGTGTGTGGGTGGTGGGTGGTGCAGGCAGCGGGTCTGTGGCAGGTCCTGGAAGCTCCTATAACCTCTCCCTTCTGTTTTGCAGAGTCCCCTGGGCACAGTTAAGGGTAGGTGAATCCTGATCCCCCTCAACCATGCCCTCCTGCTGCCTTGAGGCCAGATGGGTGGGGAGAGCCAGACAAGAGCCCTGGCCCCGTGTCCCCTCCCGGGACAGTGGTGTCCTGTGGCGGGGGAGCCCTCCCAGGTGCCAGCCACGGGGGGACACGCTGTGACCCGTGGGCACGCCGGGCGATCGTTTGGGCTCAGGCACTCGTCTCTCCTCTCCATCTCCAGCCGACAAGAGGGTCTCCAGCAGCCCCACGAAGGCAGTGGAAGGCAGTGAAATGATGAAGGCGGGTAGGTGCCCGCTGCCCTGGGAGGAGCTCTCCTTCCAGGCTGCTTCTCCCTCCCCTCTGCACTGCCCGCAGCCGCTCCCCGCCCTGCCGCTCGATGCCTTTCCAAGCCCAGGGCACAGAACATCCCTCATTGCAATCACAGGGTTTGGTTTTGCTTTCACCCCACGGCTGGTTTGTGGCTCAGGGCCCTTCTGCCTCAGCCCTGTTCTGTGTCTCTGCTCCAGTCTCATCCTTCCCGCTCCGTTTGCAGCTTCTCTATGCAGGGGCGAGGCAGCAGAGTGCCAGCCACAGGGAGCTACGGGGCACACGGGGCCAGGCTGCCTGAGCTGGGGGGGCTGCAGCAGGTTTGGCTGCTTTGGGGCAGTGGCTAAGACCAGACCATGGCACCAGCAGAGCCCACCCTGAGATCCTCAGAGCTAAGCACCATGCACAGGGCTGAGGGGACCCCGCTGCTGGCAGGGGCTGACCAGGAATGGAAGGAGAGATGCCAAGAATCGCCCATGCCATGGGGGCAGAGGGGCTGTCCCAGCACCAGCACCCTCAGTGGGGGTTGCAGCTCCTTGAGCATGAAGCTGGCTCCCAGCCCAGGCCCCAGGGGCAGCACTGCTCCCTGCCTGGACAGATGGACACGGCTCAGCCCGAGAACCACAGCAGCCATGGAGGTAAGGTGATGCCAGCAGCACCAGGATGGACACGGGTGCCGAGAGGAGGGATGTGCCAGGGATGTCACACCTGCCTCTGCCATTCACCGCTCCTCGCTGCTGCCTTGCTAACACTGCTGAGCCCTGCTGGGCACTGCTGAGCATCACTGAGCCCTGCTGGGCACTGCTGAGCATCACTGAGCCCTGCTGAGCACCACTGAGCCCTGCTGGGCACTGCTGAGCACCACTGAGCCCTGCTGAGCACCACAGCGCTACCGCCACGCGCCGTCCCGCCGCCAGCCGCAGAGCAAGGGACGGGGAGGGCCCGGGCCACCGTAACACCCGCTGTCCTCTTTGTGTCCCAGCCATGTACTCGGTGGAGATCACAGTGGAGAAGGACAGAGTGACAGGGGAGACCAAGGTCCTGTCCAGCACCACCATGCTCCCCCAGAACCACTGTCTGCAGGGGGTCAAAGTGTACGAGGATGAGCTGAAAGGTACGGGCCAGCCCACACCGCTGGCCGGTGGCAGGGGACGAGGGAGCGGCCACCCGGACGTCCCAGCGGGCACCCTGCAGGGTGAGGAAGTGCAGGGGCTGCTCCTGCCAGCTTTGCCAGCTCTGTGAGGGCCATCCCTCACCAGCCCCAGTCCAGTGGATTGCAGGATCGTCATGGCAGCATAGTATAGATGGGCCAGCCTGGGTTTGCACATCGTGACCCTGCACTGCTGGAGAGCGGAGAAGAGGATCTGTGGTGTCCCCAAGACTGTCCCATGGGCAGGGAACGTGCACTAACACCATGCTGGCGTGTCCCACAGGCAGGCAGCGGGGAGCGTGGCTGATGGGTATGGGTATGGCACCAGGGACTGGTCCCTGTCTGCAGCTGCAGCTTTCGGGAACAGCTGTGAACCTGCTCCAGAGAACCTCGTGAAACCCAAGGGACCATCGTGGTGGCAAGGACCAGCTATGGAAGTGGGGCATCCTACTGGGAACTGTGATGGCTGAGTGGACCAACCCCCTCTTCAGGGAAAACACAGCGCTCCCATTCCACCCCCTCTGTGTGGCCACGGCCGTGCTGGCCCTGCCAGGCCGGTCACTGTCCCTCACTCACTGGCTGCCCGCTGAGGCAGCTGCACTGGCCATCACGTCATGCCCCAGGTCAAGTGGAAAACGCAACGAGCCCTTGGCCGCTCTGGCCGTGACGCACATCTCTGCCTCCAGTGCCACGACAGCCGGCAGGGCACCGGGGAGGGAGAGCCCCATCTCCTCCGGGCACGGGGCTGCTGGGTGCAATGGTCCTGCTGGAAGCGGTGGGGACACCGTGGGGCAGCGACTGCCGAGCATCGCTGGGCTCTCAGAGGTGGCAGCGGTGACCTGCTGCAAAGTGTCACGCCAGCCCCGGCCGAGCCGGCCGCCAGCAGACGCCGTCCCACCGTGGGCAGCCTGGCCGGCTCTCTGTGGCCTGGCAAACGGCCGTGGCTCCCGCAGGGCTCGCTGAGCCTGAGGCTCTGGGAACAGCTCCTTCCACTGGGCTTCTATTTCGGTCTCCCTGGCTGCTGCGGGGCCCGAGCCAGGTGATGAGAGAGCATCCCAACCCTCCCCTCAGCGGAGCTGCTGCCAGACCTGGCAGCAGCTCCGCTGAGGGGAGGGTTGGGATGCTGTGGAGTACCAGCCTCAGTAGCAGGACCTTTGGAAAGGGGAAGGGGCCGCTCCGTGACCCCGCAGGAGCTGGGGCTGAGTGGGTCATGCCAGCAGGAGCTTTGCCAGATCATCTCGTGTCCCCATCCCAAGCCCCTCTCACCCTCCCTCCTCTTGTCCCCACAGTGGTGCATGCGGTGAGTGCCGAGGACGGGGCCCTGCAGAACGGGGCTCACCCCCTCAGCTCCTCCG
The DNA here is from genome assembly GCA_003676055.1 of Chloebia gouldiae. Classification (NCBI taxonomy): domain Eukaryota; kingdom Metazoa; phylum Chordata; class Aves; order Passeriformes; family Passeridae; genus Chloebia; species Chloebia gouldiae. Next base: position 89,634 of record QUSF01000194.1, on the reverse strand, counting down.
AGGTCGACGAGCTCCTGCACAAGGCGGACGAGGCCACCCTGAGCGAAGCTGCCGGGCGCCAGACCCCAGCCAAGGCTGGCAAGGGCAGTGGCAGCGCCCCGGGCAGCCAGAAGCCGACGCCACGGCGGGAGATCACAGGGCTGCAAGCGAAGGTGCCACCGGGCGATGGGACAGAGCCCAGCCAGGAGCAACCCGTCACCATGATCTTCATGGGCTACCAGAATGTGGAGGATGAGAACGAGACCAAGAAGGTGCTGGGGCTGGAGGGCACCATCAAGGCAGAGCTGGTGGTGATTGAGGATGCCGAGAGCAAGCCGGAGCCGGCACACAAGGACCACACGCCGCCCAACGGCACCGCCCTGGAGCCGGCGGCTGCCCAGCCGCTGGGCGAGGAGGGTGCGGGCGGGCAGAAGCCGGGTGCCAACGCCACAGATGCCAAGGAGGCCGAGCAGGAGACAGACGTGAAGAAGCAGCGCTGCAAGTGCTGCACGGTGATGTGAGCCCCCGCCGAGCCCCCTCCGCCCCGGCCCCCGCTCGCCAGGCCCGGCACGCCGGGCTTCCCCCCACCGGACACAGACCCTCTTTCTGCAGAACCGGGGCCATCCAGCGTGGTGCCAATGGGGCCGTGGCAACGCTCGTCCCACCTGCCCGATGCCAGCCCCGTGCCGCCCCCCACCAGCGCTGCCTGTGATATTTATTAGTGATCCCCCTCACCCCACGGTGCGCCCACCCCACCACGGCCCGGCCTCATCCCCACCTGGCACCGGCACCGGGGCCTTCCCTCTGTCACCGAGGTTGTCCCACCCGCCGTCGGGGGATGGAGCCGCCGGGCAGGGGGTCGGAGGACGACGCTGTGTCCGTAGATGACTCCCCGGGAGCCACCACCAGCGGGACCCACCCTTGGGCGAGCCCACGGTGGGCATCGGAGCCAGCCCTGTGCCAGCCCCTCCCTCTGTGCCTGCATCGTCCCCTTCTCCAGCGGGGAAAGGCCTGGCTCTGTTGGCCGCTGGCTGCCCACGGACATCTCTGCTCCATCTCGTGTCCCCATCCCTGCAGTGCCGCGCTCCCCGAGCCCTCGGGGACAGAGCGTGTCCAGGCAAGGGAAGGGCATCGAGGGCAGCATCCATTCCCTCCCTGGTACTCGGCTGTGGTAATGGCCGGGGCCACCTGGGGCTCCTGCAGGGTCACCCAGCCTGTCCCCAGGCCTGCTCTGCTCCTCGGGCTCAGCCCCACGTGTTGGAGCCCCTCACTCTGGTGCTGGCAGCGACAGCCATTCCTCTGCCTCGGCTGCCAGCTGGTGCCACTGGGCTGTGCCAGCTGAAGGGGCTGAACTGTGCTGTGGCCAGTGCCCGTGTCCTCCTGGGGCAACACCAGCGAGGGAAAGGCAACTCGGGGGGCCCAGCCTTGTGGGGCAGGAATGGGGTGGGGTCCTGTGTGGCAGCAGGAGCGTGGCCCAGCGTCCTGTCCCCTTCCTGCCTCTGCCACTCAGCAGCAGCAGCAGCTTTGCAGAGCCACGTTCTGGGGTCCTGGGCTGCAGCTTTGGGTCCCCCAGGGGAGTGGGGCAGCCCAGTTCACCCCAGTACTGGCACTGGGAGCTTCCAGGGGTCTGGTGTCCCACAGAGGGCAGCCTCCCTGCTGCCCCACCCTGCACCCCAGCCCTTCAGTGGGGATTTCACCACCAGCACCAGCGTTTTCTCCCCACTGAGACCAGCTGGGGCAGGCGGGGGGGGGGGCCCCCATGGTTTTTGCTCCCCTGTGCCCACATCAGCTGGCCCTGAGCTGCAGCAGCCGCGCTGGCAGTGCCCAGATACTTGTCCAGGAGCTTTGGGCAGGGTGCAGCCACTAGTGAGGGTTCCTTCTGCTGTGAGGCTGGGCAAGTCCCCTGGGATCCCCCAAAACCTGTGTGGAGCAGCATCCAAGCTGCCCAGCCCACCAGGACGCCGGTGGTTGAGCAGCCAGGGACGGGGCTCAGCTCCCCCAAGGATGGACCTTCCTTCTCCCCCACTCCCCTTGTGTGAGCAGTGACACCCCCCTGTCCCCATGACATCCCAGTTGTCCCCCAGTTACCACGCAGGCTGCAGTTTTCACCCCAGTAGAGTCATTGCAGGGCTGAGGGGGGAGGGCTCATGGTGCCACCACTGGCCAGGCACCCACAGCCCCTGGGCGAGGCAGGGCTGGGGAAGGGGGGCTTTGGGAGGGCACTGCCAGGGGAAAGGGGGGGGGTCTCTCCTGCTCCATCCACTGCTGGGCATCGCTGGAGCCCCATTGCTGCAGAGCAGGGCATGGGCTGGGTGCCACAGCGCATCTGCCCCCATCGTCCTGGGGGGAATGTCACCTCTTGCCACCCCACATCAGGGGCCAACACCACCCACCCCATCCCACCCTGGGCCCTGCAATCCCCCCAGCCCCAAGCTGGGGCTCCCTGCCCCCCTCGGCACCCCCTGCCCCTCGGTTGGCTTTGACCCCCAGCCCAGTCCGGCCCCTGGGGCGGTGGGGAGCAGGCCCAGCCCCCCGGGCCGGGGCTGGGGTGTGAGAGGAGTGGGCGGTGGGCCTGGCATCGTCCCCACCCCATCCCACAGCCCCCTGTCCCTGCCCAGCTCTGCTGAAGTGCACTTCCCGTGCCCCTGAGCTTTTCACTTGTGCCGAAGCCGTTTGAATTCCCTTCCCTTCCCTTTCCCATCCCATCCCCCCCACACGTTGTTTGTAAAACACCCAAACCGAGCAAATAAACTGTGTGAACAACCAGCCTGGAGCCACCGATGGGTGGGAGGAGGCTGGGCTGGGGATCCTGGGAGGATGGGGGTAGAAGGTTTGGGATGGGTTCTGCTGTTCCCTCACTCTGTGGGCAGGGGATGTGGGGAGAGAGGGGTCTGTGGCACCCAGGATGCTGGGAGGAAAGGGATGAGCGGTGATGCTGCCCAGCTAAAGGGGACGTGGCAGCCTGGTTTCCTGGATGCCCCCAGGTGCCATCACCACGTGGCCACGGGTCTCTGTCCATCCCCAGGCTGGTGCAGGTCCTGCTTCTGCTCAGGGCTGAGATTCCAGGGCTCTCTCCTGGGGCAGTGGGGCCTCATCCCTTGCCGGTGCCAGCCCGGGTGCCAGCACACACCCTGCGGCGGGCGTGGAGTGCTCCTGGCTCCTTGGCATCACCTGTGGACTTTGGCTCAGCCCCAGGGTAAAACAGGCTCCGCTCACCTGCCCGGAAACGCAGAGCAGCCTGGCAGAGCAGCCTGGCAGCCGCAGCCACCGGCGTCCCCAGGCCAGGCAGTGCCAGCCCCAGCGGGAGCGGGGGCACCGAGGGGTAAGTGGGACCCCCAGCACCCGCAGCTGGGGTGAGCTGGGCTCTGTCTGACACCAGTGCCGTGCTGGGGCAGCAGCAGGGCTGGGAGGGGCTTCCTGGCAGGAGTGGGCTTCAGTGGGGGCAGAGAGGACGAGGACAGGGATGTCCCACAGCGCAGGGCTGAGCGTCCTGGCACGGCATCACCCGCTTGGCCGTGACACCCCGTGCCAGGAGGGAGGGCGGTTCTGGGCACTGGCGATGTCGCCCACTCCACTGGGATCCAGCCAGATCCAGGCACCAAGGACACTGTGCCACAGCCACGCCTGTATCCTGGCGGGTGCCAGAGCGATCCAGAGCAGGTGGCGTGTCCCCAGGGAAGGAGGGAGCTGCCCTGCTGTGAGGAGCTGGGACCAGCAGTGCCAGGGCTGCTGTGGCAGCGAGGGCAGCGGCCTGGGCAAACACGGGGTTATCGGCTGGGTGTGACAGGAGAGCCTGGGCTGCTCCTGGCTCAGGGCTCCTCTGCCACCCCCTCCTCTGCCATGTCCCTCCATGGGGGGAGACCTGGACATGCAGGCTCTGGCTGAGGCCTCAGGGCTCCTCAGTGCCGTCCATGGAGGGGCAGAAAGTGCTGGAGCAAGGTCTGTGGCTGCATGGCCACACCACCGTGCCGGTGTGTTGAGGCACGTTGCTGCATTGCCACTTGGGTGTGTTGGCACGTTGGTGCATCAGTGAGTCCCACGGGTCGGGGCCAAGGGCAGCCCCCCAGGCATGGGACCAGCTGCAGCAGGGTGACAGCAGCACAGGAATTTGGGGACAGCGCACTGAGCCCAACGTGGTTCTTGGAATTCTGCACAGCTGCCTGGTGCTGAGCTTATCAGGGCCTCGCAGCCACCCTCCTGCACCCCCCCACACCCCACTGCTGCCACCCCGGGCACGCCCCGGCAGACACAGCTCAGCTGGGTGCTCTGTGTGGCCTCCCCGGAGCATGGGGACCCCTGCCCTGCCCGCTCCATGGACAGTAAGTGCAGCGTGGTCGGGGGCGAGGGCAGCGTGTGCTGTGAGTGGGAGCGGTGCCCACGCAGGGGTGGTGGCAGTGAGGGTGTGCAGTGAGGGCTGGCGCTGTCTGGGGTGGGCAGGGCAGCTCAGGGACACTGGACACGTGCTGGGATGTTCGTGTGCATCATCTGGTCTGGGGGCAGCCCTTGGCTCAGGGTGGGCATAGGGTGGGTGCACTGCAGCTTTGTAGCCCTGTGGAGAATCCCCAGGATGGGGGGACCCTAGAAGGTGATCCAGATGTCTCCTTATGGTGGGGGTCCCAGGACAGACTGGTGGAAATGTCATCTGCTCTGCCCAGCACTTCACACGGTGCTTGGCTGGGTTGGGGGCAGCCCAGCATAGGGGAGGCAAACCCAGGAGCCCCGAGCCCCTGCAGTCCCACAGCACCAGACGGAGCTGAGGGAGGTGAAATGTTTTGGGTGCAGCTCTGGGAGGGGCTGTTCCTCTTGCGTGGAGCCGGCAGGGAGCCCTGATAACAGCCCAGCTGGTTTCTGTGTCCCTGTCCCCTCCCATGCCGGCTGCCAGCACTCCCTGGTGAGAGGATCCCCTTCGAGCCGGGATTTCGTCCTCCCCAAACATGGTAAGAGGCGTGGGCAGCTGGTTTTCATTATCCTCGTCACTGGGGACAATAAAAGAGCAAGAGTGAATCACAGCAGGGGAATTAAAAGGTAATTTCAGCTGGGCACAGCTTCAGGAAGAGAGGCTGAGCCACCAGGGCTGGGCACAGGGCTGGGCAGCAGTTCCAGCGGTGAGGCATGGCCTGGGGCTGCCCAGGATGTCCCAGCTAATGAGAGCCACGTGCTCCTGCCCCAGGAAAGGTTTAAAAAGCTCCTGGCCCAGCCCCGCTTGCTTTGTGAGGATGGTGCATCCCGGGAGGGCTGGAGGTCACCAGAGTCGCTGCAGGAAGGAGGCAGGCACAGAGTGCTCATCATCCTGGGGATGAGCCAGGATGCTCCGGATCCAGGGAGCACCGGGCACCTGCCTCCACCTGGGCCAGCCTCATCCTGAGCTCCGCTTGCCAGAACCGTGGCCCCTGGCTCTGGGCTGCCCCTGCTGTCACCGTGGCCTTGCTCCAATTTTGCTGCATACTCCCAGGAGGCCGTGAGTGCCCGGGAGCCGTGCCCAGCGGTGACACACCCTGACCTGCTAGGGCTCACAGGAGCGACAGGTGACGGCAAAGCCGTGGCTGAATCTCGGCAAATAGTGGCACAGGACGTGGTGCTGGCTCCAGCTTGTCTGCAGATGACATGTGTGTCACCAGTTCTGGAGCCAGGGGTGGCATCTGCGATGGGGTGGCAGCTGCTTTCTCACAAGGGACCCACCTGTGCTGCCCCTCCCTGTCTGGCATCCGTTGTTCCAGCCGGCTCTGGAGGATTCACCCCGAGGTTGGGGCTGTTCAATCCTGCCCTGTGTGCCAGGGGGTTGAAGTCCCCTCGTTTTATGAGCCATGAAACTGTTTTTATGACCCCACCGTTTCTAGAGCTGGGCTGTTTGGAGGCTCCTTTCTGTAAATGGCACAAGAAGATATTCCATGCAGGAGTGGCCCGGGCACTGGCACCGCCTCTCCCTGCCGGAGGGACAGGAGGTCCCTCCCTGCCCTGTGCACGTGGAGAGGCCCGAGGCTGTCCGTGCCCTGAGCAGTGCCCAGCTGGATGTGGTGTCACCAGGAGCTTGTGGCTGAGGTCTTGCTGCCCTTGGCGGTGCAGGCAGCACTGACTGCCTGGGCAGGTTTGGCTGTGCTCCCTCAGAACCCAGCCAGGCTGGGGGACAGAGGTGGGGTGAACTTCTGGGCTCTGTGGCAGTTCCTGTTGGGAATGGTGCTTTGTGCTCTGGCTGCTCCTGTCCCACATGGGGCAGGCTGCTGTGGCAGCTTCTGTCCCATGCCAAGGACAGTGGTACCAGACTGGGAGAGGGGCTGCATCTCAACCTCTGCTCCTTCTGCTCTTCTTAATGGCTGCTCTCCCCTCTTGCTTGCAGGGCCAGCCAGGTCGAGACCCTTGGCCTCTGCTGAACTGGGACTCTGAGGGTGACCTCAAAACTGAGCAGTGGTCCCTGTCTGGGACAAGGTTGGCATAGGAGTGACTCTTCCCAGGAGATGGACAGAGTCACCAGGCACCTTGTGTTCCAGCTCCCACAGGCCTCACACAGGCACAACTCGCTGACAGACCTGAGGGCCAGCAGTGATGATGATGTGTTTGGCTCTGCTGAGCACAGCACCCAGAGGGTGGAAAATGGCTACAGCTGGAAGAGGAGGTCCCAGTCACCCTCGTATTTCCTGGAGAGTGGAAGAGATGTCTGGAACCCGTCCCCGGACAGGGAGTCCAAGCTAGAGGTGGTGAGATCAGGAAGCCTGTACGACCTTCGGGCTTACAAGGGTGAGAGGAAACCCTCAAAGCTCTATGATGATGAGGAGCAAGACCTGTACAGGGTCCCTCCACCCAACATCTCACCTGAGAAAGCCAGGGAGCTCGAAGATGAGAGGAAAGAGGTCATCCGGAGCCAGGTGATGAGGAAAAGCTCCACCATCGCGGAGAGGTGGAGCTCCATGGATGAGCTGGGCTCCATCAGCACGGGTGTGGGCAGCCAAGGTGAAGGCAGGCACACAGGCAGTGTCCCCACCAGCTTTGCCATCTGGTTTGACAAACCTTCCCCAGGCAGGGCTGCAACGCCCGTTGACCCTGAGAATATTGACACGGAGCAGATCAACTTCTCTGCGGCTCGGCAGCAGTTCCTGATGCTGGAGAAGACCAGCCCAGGCTCATTTTTCAGCCCAGGGCAGCAGGCCATGTCCCCAAGGCCAGAATCAGTGACAAAAGTCTCCAGAGAAGAGTGGTACAGCCCTGATTTGTCCACAAAGGGTACGAGAGGCTACGGCAGTGCCAGTGCATCAAGCCAGAGCAGGACAGACAAGAGCCTTTACCAGGGTGATGGTTTGTCCTCATACAAGAGACCTGAGAATGAGGAAGTTTATACTCCCAGAAAAGCTCACACAGAAAGGTCATATCCCATCGGGAAGACATCCATCCTGACCAAAGCATGGTCCAGAGAAGATCTGGACTCTGGCTTGGGTGAGATGTATAATGAAGCCACTGCGGGCTATGCCAGCGATGGAAGCACCTCCAACGAGACCTCCAATGTGGACCTGAGGGCCAGCAGCAATGGGCTGGGCAAGGAGACAAGGGTCAGCAACGAGACACCCATCGAGCGGGAGATCCGCATGGCCATGGAAAGGGAGGAGAACCTCTGGAAGGAAAGGGGGATCCAGCGGCTGACCTCCAGCAGCGAGCTGGTGGAAATCCAGACCAAGCCTGTCCTCAACATTCACATGTCTCCCGGCCCAGGCAGGAAAGGGAAGGACAGAGGCCGCGCTTCCCTTTACGTCCAGAGGGAAATTGAACAGGAAACGAAGCGTGAGGAAGATCTGAAGAGGCAGGGGAGGCTGCTGGGGGCGTATGACAGGGGGACACAGCAGGAGCTGGAGGAGCGCAGAAGGGTGTTTGAACAGGAGGAAGCCCCCCCACAGAAGCCCACTCCCCTGAAGCAAGCAGAGGAGAGGAGGAGTTGGGTTAAAGAGTTTGTGGTGGAGCAGCCCTCGAGCCCCAGCCCCACAGAAGACACCACGGCTGGGAGAAGCAGTCCCAGCTACACAGCAAGCATCGCCCACTTCCAGCTGTCCCAGCCGCGCTTCGCTGCCAGCGAGAGGAGCCGGGAGCAGCCCGTGGTGTCCCAGCATGCTTCCGCCAGCGCCAGCAAATGGGGGAGCGAGGATTCCTGGGGAGGAAAGCTTCCCGGCTCCACCCTGAGCCCCGCCAGCACTGCTGTCCTGCCCAGAGAGTACTTGAACCTCTCCTTCTGGAAGCCCAAGGTGTCCTTCGTGGAGGACATGGGGACACAGAGCCCGCTGCGGAGGGAGGACGGCCGGGACGAGCAGTACCGGCTGCGGACGTGGAAGCCGCAGACATCGGCGCTGATCGAGGAGGAGATCCGGAGTGACCTGCAGAGGGAAGAGGAGCTCCAGGAGCAGCGGCGGCGGCTGATGGACACCTACAGCAATGCTGTTCCCCAGGAGGGCTCCCGCTCTCGGCACAGCTCTGGTAAGGGAGCAGAGGGACGGAGTGGCAGAGAAATGGTTTGGTGGGATGCCTGTAATCCCACCAAAAATCCTCTGTAAGGATTCCTGTGTGCTGGTAGCAAGTTGTCCTGGGAGAACTTGATACCAGCACACTGGAGTCAGCGGAACTGCTACTGAGGAGGAATAGGCTCTGCAGGATTCCAGAGCTGCTCAGGTCTCCATGAGCTTGTGTCACATTACAGCAGCAATCAGGGCTGGAAGGGCCCAGCTAATGCATTTTATCCCTTGTTCCTGCAGTCCCTGGCTGGGCCCCAGGCATGGGGTCTGAGCTATGACCAAACCTGCTGGACCTGCTATGGAGGCAGCTTTGGGGCAGGGGCCTGACACTCCTGTGGGTCTCCACCCCCTGGGAGTGAAACTGAGGTCACCCTCCCCAAGGCTCTTTCTCTCAAAGCTGCCTCAGGTGCCAGTGGCAACTACTCAGTGTCCGAGTCTCCTGCCTCCTCTCCTGCCTCACACCAGACGGGGATCCTGGGGCTGATCTCATCCTTCACCCCGCTGAGAGTGACCAGTTCCTCCCAGGGCAGTGCAGAGACCCTCACCCCTGACTCGTCGCGTTCCAGCCCCTTCGAGGAGCGGAGGAGGAGGGTGAAGGAGGACGGAAAGGTGAACATGCCCACCCTGCTTGTGCCAAGATGGGGGGCTTGAGACTGGGGGAATATTGGTGGCTGTTCCTGACTCCCACCTGGAGCTGGAAATCCATCTGCTCAGCTCGGTGGGAGATCCAGCAGTGGTGGTACCATCACAGGGCCGTGTGAGCCCCACAGGCAGCGCCTGCTGTTCAGAACTGCCAGCACTGGGTGGGACTGGAGAGGAGCAGCAGCTTCCTCCTGTGGGGATCCTGGCCTGGGATGTTCCCCCAACCCCAGAGAGGGCTTGGCTGCATGTGCTGCCTTCCCTTGCCTCTCTTGTGCCCCAGCTGGGAGCCAGATCCAGCAGCCTCTGGATATTCCCCTGCCAGGCTGCCATTATCTAATCGTGTTTTCCTCTTTCCACAGTACGCAGGCATTGAACCCGTTGACAAGGTCAACACAGAGGTAAAGCCCTTCACAAACGCGGGGGCTGCCCCGACACCTCCCGCATTCCCTGGCTCCCCTCACTCCTGGAGGCTTGTGGGATGGACAGGGGTGGACAGGATGGTCCTGGCTACCACGGGACCACTTGGGTGGACACTGAGTCAGGCAAAATGGGCTGGGGAGCTGGTGGGGGGAGGGGGGGGCAGCTCTGCAAATCTGATCGTTAGGAAAGTCTCTTCTTTATAAAGATCCTGCACGTTCTGGTCTCTGCAGGTGGTGGAAAGCACCCGAGTGTTTCGCCACAAGAGCGTCATGGCCCAGCGCTGGGAGGCCGGGCAGTACGTCCGGGATGAGGACTGAGGGACCCCCGGCTTGGGGGCTGGCCATGATCACAACCAGCTGATGCATGACCTAAATACTCGATCAGTTCCACCCTTGACCATCACAACAATCAGAGATGTGAACCCTGCAAATCAACTGGTTTATTGTTAAACTGATAATCCTCCCATGCAATAGATTGGCTCCTTCCTCCTCCTCCCTGTGGGGTGGAGGAACACTTTTTTTCTTAAGAGGCAAAAAATTGGATCAGTATCTTTTTAATCACTTCCGCCTGGAGCCAGCCAGGTGAAATCACCCGATAATTCACTTTGCCCCTGGAGAGCTGTGTCTCAGGCATATGAAAAAGCTGTTTTATTTCTCAGTGGTTTTAGGTTTTTAAGTACCGCTAGGCTGAGCATTGCCTTGGGGGTACCTGAACTGAGGCCTCTGGATCAGTGTTGCCGTGGGACTTGGGAATCAACATTGGTTTAACTCCTCTGATCCATGGAGATGCAGCAATGGTATATAAAAATATATATATAAATGCTGTTTATTTTGCTAATTTATTAAAGAGTTGTTACACTCTCTCGGTCTTGCAGGCCTGTTCTGTCCACCTGCTCCACTGGTTTTGCTCCGGTGTTTCAGAAGAGCCCCCGTGGTTGGGATGGGGGCTGGGGCTGGAGCCTTCCGGGGGCTGCGGCCGGGGGAGCACCGGGGTCTCACCGGGCGGGCCTCGGAGCACCCGGGCCCGGTGGGAGGAGTCCCTGTGCGGGGCGGGGGCGGCACTGCAGGGCAGCACCGGGGGACGGCACCGGGTGGGCTTGAAAGTCCCGTCCGACCCCAACCGCGCTGCGGTCCGTGCCCGTCCGCCCGCCCCCGCTAGGGGGCTCCCGGGAAGCGCCCGCGGGGTCCGGTACGGGCCCGCCGGGACCCCGGTACCGGCCCCTCCGC
>QUSF01000194.1:4687-78871 GCA_003676055.1 Chloebia gouldiae | reverse complement strand
GGGACCCCGGTGCCGGCCCCTCCGCGAGCGCTGACCGGGGTCCGGTATGGACTCGCCGAGAGCCCAGCACGCACCCGCAGTGACCTCGGTACCGACCCCACTCTGCAAGCGCTGACGGGGGTCCCAGTACGGAGCCCTCTGAGACCCGGACCCTGCTCCGCCAGCGCTGGCGGGGTTCCCGGTGCGGACCCCGCCCCACTCAGGGGACGCTGACCGGGGGTTCCCCGGTGGAGCCCCATGGAGGTGCCCAGGTGCCGTGACAGGACAGAGCGGGCAGATGGTGCAACGTGCTCTTCCCGCCAGCAGCCGCTCGTTCCCGAGCCTTGGACATAGGCTGAACCGACAGCAACGGGGAGGAAGGAGCCCGAGCCGGGGTGGTCCCGGGGCTGAGGGAAGCGGGGACCAGAGGTGTGACCGCGGCCAGGTCACCGGGACCGGCAGGACCCTCGGGACAGCTGCTCAGTCGTGGTGTCACGGTGATGCCACCGGTGCTCCAAAGCACAAGAGGAGCTGGCAGACAACCTCCAGCACCTGAGGAGTTTGTCTGGCTTATGTCTCTTCAAATGTCCTTAAGTTACTTCTTGATGTTCAGTTAGCTGAATGGGACCAACTGGGGCAAAGAGCTTGACCCCCAAGGCTTCGTTTGACACCATGGGAATGGCTCACAGGGCTTCAAAAGGCCCAAAGCTCTGTGCCACTGGGCTGGGAGCAGGGGAGACTGAGCACAACAGGAAACACACCAATGTTCCAGGAAAGCATCACCTGCTGTTCAGACACAGACATGACTGAATTAAGGGTTCTTTTATTTGGCTCTGCCAACAATGCAACCAAAAAACCTGACCCAGCTGTAACAGGCACTAAACAGTGGTGGGGTCGCTGAGCAGAGCTGAGGACACCTCCCAGTGCCTTTGTGGAATTGTGTTTTGCACTCCAGGGAAACCACTTACCATAAAACCTTTCAACATTGTCAGACACTAAATAACTTCTTAAAACAGCCACAACTCCTTCAATCTACAAATCTTTCCCTAAGGGAAATGACCTGAACCTTGTCAGAAGCGTTCCAATGAGGTTGGGATTGGCAGCATCATCGCTGTCCTCATGTCACTCATCCTTCCCTGCAAGTCCGTGCCCCAGCCTGAGCTGTGTGGGGTGTCAGCCTCAAAATGTGGGTGCAGCTGACAATCCTGGCCAGGCTCTGCCACCCCCAAGCCCTCTCTGAATCAGCAGTGGTGTTTTCTAACAACATTGACCATGTGGTAGAACATTAACTCATTTGGCAAATGTGAAACTGAAGACTCTCATTAACTCATTGAACTATCAATTCCAGTAACAGAAACAACAACAAAGGAACTGCTCTGAAAGCCAAGGCACTGCAGATCTGTAGGTACCTTCAGTGCCAACGTGAAGCCCAGCAGAAGGATTTTTGTTCTCAGCCTACACCAAATATTGCAGTAGGATTGTGTTTCAGAGCAGCCTTGGAGTGGTTGAAGGGGCAAAGCCAAAGGGACACCCTTATTCCTTGGTATTCCTTACGGCTCCTCTGACTTCCTGGGTAATAGCTTTCAAGATCTTAGCCATTTTGCCTCTTGACAGTCCCCTCCTGCTGTACCACACTTTGTCCCAGACGGAGTACAGTGACATGGGAGACAGGTAAAGAGAGTCGTGGTCACCCAGCATGTCTGGTGGCCTCTTACTGGCATACTCCTTGTAAACGGCGACTGGGCAGCTCTCTGGATCCTCCGGCTTGGCAAAGAGCCGTCGGCTTAGCTTCCTTTTGTTTCCCCTGGGACTCAGATCATCCTTCCACTCCAAGTACTCCACCTCTCCGTTGTTCTTCCTCAGCACCACCTGTCCCCAGTACAGCTGGTAGGCCTGGCAGTGGGTGTCTGCCCCAAACCCTCTAATGAAGTTGGTGAACATGAGGTACAGCAAGCCCTGAGGGTCTCTCTTGCTTAAAATTCCCTTCTTTAGAAGGTTTTCCATATCTTCATCTGTCAGCTTCTCCACAGCATTCCACCCTGCCTCCTTTTGAAGCAGGTAACGCTGCTTTAATTTATAGGCTTCCTGAGAGGCCCTGAACTCTGGAGCTCTCAATGTGTTGTACTGGTAGTTGTGGTGCTGGAGGTAGCGGTTGATGTTGCACCGGAACAAGTTTAAGGAACCGGCAGAAAAATCCATGCCATTGTGTTTCTTGACAGAGCTGAAGAACGAGGCCAGGTAGTGGTCGAGGTCTGCAGGAGGCAGCATGTGGATCTTGCACGTCTCGGAGGGGTGGTGCAACTTCAGCCACTCTTCAAACACTTTTATATCTCCACGAGTAGAGCTTTTCTTTTTCTCCTGCTTCTTCAGCACATCTAACAGACAAGACACAGCTTTGTAGACAGGAGGAATCCACAAAGATCAGTAAAACACAAGGAGATACAGAATAGTGTCCACCTGCCTTGTGGAAGCCATTCAGAGAGGACAGGACTCTCCCAAAACCCTTCCCCTAGGACTTTGGGTCATATTTATGTTCTCTACAAGACAGCAGTGCCCAGATCTCCAGGGAAAGTTGGGCTCCTTAGTGTTCCCTCTCCCTTGGCAGCTGGCCCTGCTCACTGCCATACAGGGAAATTTCCCTTTCACTGTGAAGTAACAGAATGAACCAAAAGTTGGGGTGGATGGTGAGGGAGAACAAACAGGTGAGTAAAAGTGTACTATGATTTTGTTTAAAGGATTGCCAGGATTCCAGTTGGGCTCTTTCTCAAGTTGTCATGGCAATACCACATCTACCTAGTTCAATGTAGCATGAGAAATTAATTCTTTGGGTTGCTGGAAAGCTCCATCTGCTTGCCTGTGACTCGTCCAGGGCTGAGGATGGGGTGATGGAAAAGGGCTCAGGAGCCAACACCCAGAGATTCCCCTTTTTGTACCAGGTTGTTTTTTACAGGCTTAGCTGTCATCCTGAAATACTGATGGTTGTCCCACTGCTTTGGGGTTTTGGCCTGTTTTGTACTGACTGCTCCAGTGGCAGAGAGGAACAGCTCATGAATCAAAAATGCTGAGTCCTCCTCTGAGCCATGAGCCAGTTACCTTGGCAGAAACAGCTACGAGAGACATTCCCAGAAGAATTCCCAGTCCCTTCACATGACACATAATGTCAATTATGAAAATAGTAAAATACTGCTCCCAAACCCCAACTGTGGCAGTTTGTGTGGTTATGGCTCCACAAGGAACAACACCTAAGCCTTTTCGGGACCAGCACTGGTGCTGTAAGCACATCCCAGGCAGACCCCAAATGCTGCCTCAGCAACCCCTGCCCTTTGCAAGGACATGCCCAGGCCCCTGTGCTGCAGGACAGCACATACAAAAACCTTCATTCTTGAGAGGACTAAAGCAATGTGTGGAGTCCTGCATTTCCTACACAGGACTGACACTCTGCTGCAGGCGCTGGGAGGTTTTGCCACTGGCCTTGGTGCAGCCAGAGCTTTGGCCACAATTTCTCTGTGTTACTTCTTCTTGTTTCTTTCTCTTGAGACCTGAGTTCCCTGCTCTAGCTCCAGTTTTTCACAGGAACTCTCTCAAGTATGGCCAACATACTGTGTGTGGGTGCTGGGTAAAATGGAAGACCAAAGTATTCAAACTGGAATGTTGGGTCTGGGGCACAGCCAGGAACACCTTTGGGTACCCCACAGAAGGGTATTCCCTACAGGAGTACAAATTCCTTTAGGCAGGAAGCTTTGTAGTCCCCTTGAGCAGAAACAGGAGTGCCCCAAATCCAAGAAATTTACTTAGAAGCTGCAGTACAGACCTTGACAGTGATGTGAACTCACCCTCCTTGGATATTTTAGGAAAGAGATTAATGGAACACCCCCACACCCCTGCTGGCACAGAACTCCACACTATCTTACCTCCATTTGAGGCTGCAGGTGGATGGCTCTCTGGACTCCAGAAGGCTGAAGAACAAGGTGTCTGCCCGGATTCTGATGTCTCGCTGCTCTCACCCACATTCTCAGCACTGTTCTCACTGGAGCCCAGTGTGCCACGCTCTGGAGGGCTAGGCTGGAGTTGCTGAACAGCAGCAGTGGCTTGGAGCTCAAAGAGTATCATAGAGGGCTGTGATTCAAGCTGGGCCTTGGCTTCAGTGCTGGGGATAGGAAGGGGTTTTAAACATACCCTTGGTGCTGCTGACCCTGGGAGGCTCCTTGCTCTGGAAGTTTCAGCTGTGGGCCTTGCAGCAGGGGAAGAAGCCAGCCTCAGGGTGCTCCTGCTCGGGTCCTCTGAGCTGCTGACAGAATTCTGCAGAATGTAGGCACAGGCTACGTGTGGCTTTGCCGTGGGGGCACAGGCAGCTTTTTGGGAGTCTGTTACCTGGTGCAATGCCACCTTCTGGCTGCGGTGCATCTGCAACTCCTCAGCAGATGGCTGTGACACATTATCCGGGCTGATTCTGTCTCCTTGGTTGTCTTCATCTGCCTTACACTGCTCATCATCAGAGATGATGATCTCTCTATCTTTGTCACTTTCGGACTTCACATCCTGTTCGCTAATCTGGACTCTATTACCAGACGTGGAGAAGTGGTGCTGTGCTGCAGAGAATGATGATTTGGGTTTCCTGGTATTTTGACTCCCCTTGGGCTCATTATTCGTTGTGTAGGCATTGTCAGCCTTCTGCTCAGTGACCTCTTGGGATCTGCCACATGGCTCTGTGTTCCCAGAATCTCCTTGATGCATCTCAGAAGGTGATGGGGTCACCTTGAGCTTCTTTTCCTCAAAGCTGCATTCCCTTGCCAAAGACTCAGAAGACAGGAGCCTCTTTCCCCTTCCTACAGCCTCAATCTCTTCTTCACCTCTGTTGTGTGACTTCCCACAGTGCCAATGATAGGCATGTCCAGCTTTGCACATCCACAGCACAGCGTTGTCATTGTTCATTTGATCTGTGTTCTGGATAAATTCCAGGGTTGGGATCTGGCTGCATATGGTCCCATGAGTGTGTGCCCAGATGACAAGGTTGGAGAGATCTCCTTCAACGGAACTGGTACTGCTGCCCCTTCTGTCACTGCTGCTCTCGCTCTGTAAAGGTGTTGGAGTGAATGTGAGTGAGAGAGGATGTGCAGACAAGAGCAGTACTCAGGCTCTTTCTGTCCCCCCCCAACAGTGCAATAATTGTAGACCAGCAATCTCATTTCAGGACTCCTTTTAAAAATCAATTTATTCTTTCTTTCTTGTCTGTGCTATCATTTATTACATAACAGAACACTCACCATGCTGCTGCTTTCTGTCTCACTGAGCCTTCTCTCAGGTGGGGATCAGTAAGGGATGCTTTGAATGGCCTTTCTCTCTCAGAACCTGAAAGGATCATCACATGTGTGTGCTACATACATGCATAAGTTGTGTGTATATATATATATATATACACACACACAAAGCCCTGACCAGAAGATGCAACTGAATTTCTCCATGCTCTGCCCACTGCAGGCCTGTGCCCTCCCTGGGCTGAGCTCCTACTGCACTCCCAGGAGCAGTACACACAAAATCTGACTGGGGTAAATATTTCCAGCCTCTGCAACACCAACGAAACAGAAACTAAATATAAACACTGAAAATAGAATTTTACAAACTGAACTCTATAAGCCATTCCTTCAGCGCTCTGGGGTTGGCAAGCTCTGTCTCCAAGTGCTGAACTGCAGAGAGAGAACAAGGAATAGTGAGGCTGGTTCAGCCTAACATTCTCTGACTTTGCAAACAGTAACAAGAGGCAGTTTCCCAACTGAAGGACTTGCACATGCAACTCATATTTATATTAGAGACTAAATCTGAAACTCTCCCTTCTGTTTGGAAGGCTCCATGCAGCAGCCTGGAAGTCATCCCTGTTTCTGTGTCACAGGGAACACGTAGCATGCCCTCAGCACCACAGCAGCCCAGGAGCCATCACTGACACTGCACACTCGCATCTCAGTCCATGATTAATTAAAGCTTTGCAATCAGGGATGGTAAAAGAGACAAGGCTGAAAATGCTAGACACGGGAACCTTGTGTAAAGTGGTTCTTTTGAGCAGTTCTGGCCTACACAGACCAGGCCCTGGCTGGCAGTCTGTGAGCACCCCTGAGCACAGATGAGCACATCTGAGCATCCCTGAGCAGGCACAGGAGCTCCAGCCTCGGGGCTCCTGCTCTCCCAGAGAGCTGGGCAACACAGGAGAAGCCCATCCCAGCTGACAGCTGTAGGGCTGCTCTGCAATCCATGAACACGGTGCTTGTCCACAGGGATTTATCTCAGGATCTGGTGTCAGAGGGTGAGGGTGAAGGCTGGCTGAGGTGCAGATTGCTGGGGCTGGCTGAGCAGCACAGGGGCAGGAATGGCTGTGAGTGCTGGCCCCGTGGCAGTGCTGTGCCCAGTGCCCTCAGTGCCCAATACCCTGGGTGTCCAGTGCCTTTGGTGCCCATCCAGCACCAGCCCAACACACTGGCTCTCCTGTCCAAAGAGAACAGGTCACACCTCTCACAGGTGCCAGCTGATCAGGAGGCACGGGAACTGCTCCCTTTGGGTTGAGCCTGCAGCACAGCACACAGCTCCTTTCTGCACTTAGGTTCCATCAATCCATATGTTCCTTCCTAATGATAGCACAGATAATTTTAGCTCAAATGCTTGGCTGTTGCACGTGCCAGCACGTGGAACGTGCAAAGGCGGGATTTACTGAGAATTTTTTACTGAAATCTGCTGCTGTTGCTTTAACAAAAAACCAGACAATAAAAGCCTTTTTGGAAGAAGCAAATGCAATCTGAGCTCCTGATGTTAATCAAGGCCTTGTATGGGATCTACTGTTCCTGTAAGCTCACTCCTGCTGAACACCAGCAAACAGGGCAGGGAGTCATCTCCAGTGGCCATTTCAGCTGCCCTGACCCCTCACAAGCTCTGCCCAAGCTTCTCCCCAGAGGTGTTTGACCTGTTCCCACCTCCCCACACCAGGGAGTTCACAGCCTGCTCCCACTGAGCCCCTAGAAGCTGAACTTGGGAAGAACCATTTTCTCTCCTGAAGTAAAAGAGAGTTTTATCTTCAAGTTCAGCCTGTGCAATTCCCCAAAAGGGCTGAGCCATTAAGACAGACTCAAAGGAACTTCCATGCCAACAATCTGGTGCCTTCAGTCAGTGTGGGAAAAGGTAACAGGAACGGAAGCTCCGCATGGTCATACGGCCACAAAATTCCTGACTTGGCAGATGAACATCTTGATCCCTATCACAGGCCTCTGCAAATGGAATGCTTTTATCTTTCCTTATCTCCAGGCACATGTCTTCCTCTTCCTGATCTCTTTGAAAGAAAAGCCTTTTTTTTTTTCTCCTGCTTTTTAGTTCCCAGCACTGGCTCTGGTGCTCAGCTACAGACCCCTTAGGCTGCTGTGGCCCTCAGACTTCCAGCAGCTGCGATTCCCTCAAAGGAATGGCAAGTGAAATCAGTCTGGATTCACAGTCACAGCTGAGTGACAAAAATTGCCACTGTCCTTCCCCCAAAGGCTGAACTGGCATATGTGTCTTCCCTTTGAATAATAAAAATCCATCTTGATCATTGCCACAGTTTTTACCTGCTTTCAGCAACCCTGGGACCCCTGTGGGGAAGGGTCTGGCCTTAGAGTTTGGGACTGAGGTTTGTTTTGGAGCCTCGAGCCTGATTCAGTGTCTGTGTGGCTGGGAGTGATGTTGTGGGTTAATCCTCTTTCCAGGAGAGGCTCCCATCTGATAATGGACACTGTGTACAGGACCCACACCTTTCTGCAGGAAAACAGGACATTCCAGATCTGTACAGTAAAGGATTTTATTTTTTTTTTAACCCATAAGGAATTCCATCTACTGCTAAAACCTACACTTAGGTGAATTCAGGATCCCACATGGAAAAAAAAAGTTTGGTTTTGCTGTTTGGTTGGTTGGTTGGATTTTTACTTTCTTTTTTTGTTTTTGATTTTTGGGGTTTTTTTAAATCTACAAGGTTTGGCTTTTTCAGGCCCAGCTCTGCAGTTTGCCAGACCTCAGTGCTGTGAGTGCTGATTTTACCTCTGTATTCCAGAAAATGTGGCCAGGTAATTTCACAAGAGTCTCCAGCACTTCAGGGGAGACTGAACTTTGGGCTGACTGAAACACGGAAATGCTTTTTTCGGTTTTAAGACTTTATGTGAGTCCTTTGAGTCCTTGGTGTGGGGAGAAGCAAACTCAGCACTTTCTGAGATTTATCCTCCTGTAAGGTCTGTCAGACACAGAGTGACCTGAGAATGTCACCACTGGGATCTTCCTCTCTCCCCCTCCCAGGTGTGCTCAAGGCCTGAACCCGTGAAACAGACACAGCCTTGTGCAAACAGGAACACTACATAAAGACACTCATTTGGAGGCACTAAAAGCCCTTTGCCCCCTCTGTCCTTGTCCCATTGCCCTGTGACAGCCCTGGCTGGTGCCTCTCACGGGCACCAATGCCTGTTTTGCAGATTAGAACCCGGGACACACACACAGCCAGAGAATTGGAGAGCGCCGACTTCCCTGCTCCAGATAAGACAGTGCAGGAAACTGCAACAATCGTGGTAGGAAAACAACAGGATACAGAACAGCAATGCTTAAACTTGACTCCTGCCCCCTTCCCCACTCCCTTGGGAAACCCTCCCTGGAGGTGAGGAGACGTGGGACAGTCCCCAAACACACATGTGGGGCATTGCCAGAGCACGGAGACACTGCTGGGCTGTGTCAGGGAAGGAAGGGCTGAAGCTACACTCAAACACATCTGGCTGCAGGACAGGAGCTGAGTGGAGCAGCTGCAGCTCATGGCTGCCAGAAATCATGGAGCTTGTCCCACTCTCCTTAGCAGGAGCCTGGGGGATGGATCCATCATTTCCTAGCACATCGGTTTTCCTGTTCTCTGCGTTGTTTGTTTCCCTCCTCATCTGCCCTGCACAAGAATCTTCTGAGCACCTCTTCAGCTCTCTTCCCACTTCCCCATATCCTTCCACCAGCCCCTCCTGCCCTGTTTGCAGAAATACAATTCCCAGGATACATCCTGTCCTTGCTACAGGGCACCATGCCTCCATTTTGAGAAATGCTCCCTGAAGATCCCACCCGGAGTGTCCGTGGGGGGCAGGATCTGACTGCAGGCACCAGTTCCAAGCTGGAGACAGACCCTGCTGGCAAACCCTGGCTTCCAGCACCACATTCCTTAAACAAGACCTTTTTTGTTCAAAGACTCGGACACCACTTTTTCCCTGAGTTCTAATTATCTCTGTTCCTGAGGGGCTGCGTTCTGGAGCCACTGGCCTGGGATGCAACTGTGAGCACTAAATCAAGGCCTCTGAAAAATACTAATAAAAGCCACAGGCAGCTGGCACGACACTGCATGGGCCACCAACAGGGATCAGCCACCAAACCAGCCTGAGTGAAGGAAAAAATTCATTGGAAACCATGAACTTCTATTAATAGGTGCTCACGCTGTATTTCCCAGGAGGAAGCTGGAAAGCTGCAATCAGCGATGGCCAAATCTGTGACCTGGGCAGGAAATGCTGCAGCATCACTGTCAAGGTGGAGTCTGGGGGCACCCCACACCTGTGCCAGTGCCTTGGGGACAGCTGGCTGCACTGGCCCCACGATTCCAAGTGCAACTGTGGCAGAGAAGCACCCAGACGTTACCAGCACAGCCCAGCCATGGGGACTGACACGTCCCCTCACCCTGACCACGAGCTGCTGCTGGCGGCCCGTGCAGGAGCATCGCTGCTTCACCCGCTGCTCTCGGGGTTTGTCACCGAGTGGGCACCGGGTGGCTCCGGTACCTCCCGCTGCACAAACACCTTTGGTCCTCCCGGTACTGCCGCGTTTGAGGCGAATCACGCGGGAACGACGTGGAACGGGAACCCTTTTGTTCCTGCTCCCCGCGGCCGGAGCCGCCCGGTAGCGGCAGGGGGAGCTCGGCCCCGGTAGCGGCAGGGGGCGCTCGGCCCCGGTACCGGCAGGGGGAGCTCGGCCCCGGTACCGGCAGGGGGAGCTCGGCCCCGGTACCGGCAGGGGAGCTCGGCCCCGGTACCGGCAGGGGAAGCTCGGCCCCGGTACCGGCAGGGGGCGCTCGGCCCCGGTACCGCAGGGGGAGCTCGGCCCCGGTACCGGCAGGGGGAGCTCGGCCCCGGTACCGGCAGGGGGAGCTCGGCCCCGGTACCGGCAGGGGAGCTCGGCCCCGGTACCGGCAGGGGGAGCTCGGCCCCGGTACCGGCAGGGGAGCTCGGCCCCGGTACCGGCAGGGGAAGCTCGGCCCCGGTACCGGCAGGGGGCGCTCGGCCCCGGTACCGCAGGGGGAGCTCGGCCCCGGTACCGGCAGGGGGCGCTCGGTCCCGGTACCGGCAGGGGGCGCTCAGCCCCGGTACCGGCAGGGGAGCTTGGTCCCGGTAGCGGCAGGGGGCGCTCAGCCCCCGGTGCTCGCCCCGGCCCCGCCGGGTCCCGCAGCACCGCGGGCTGAGCCTCACGGGAGAAGCGAGTCCGGGTTGGGCTCGGTCGGTGCTGCTCCACCGGTACCAAACAGCCAAAGCGAGCAGCTGGGGCTGGCGAGGGGAGGGCGCAAATCCTGCTTCATTTAATTGTCAGGAAGTTTATTGCGGATTTTTACATTTCTGAGCAGCCTTTTAAAGTTTAACTAAAATCATCGTATGACACAAGGTGTTTCGTCAACTATCTGGTAAATTGAACCGAACCAATCCAAGCCAGTCCAAACCTACACACCACTGCTGGGAACAGGACACTGCACCCAGAGTTTTACCGCAGTTTTGGGGCCTGGCAACTGCCCCTCCCTGAGCTGAGCCAGACCCTCTCCCCTGCTGTCCCACCTGCCCACAGACCAGAGCTCACATGTTCCCCCAGCACGTCCTAGCTGGAGTGTGGCAGCAATTTGTTATTAAATAAATTATTGTGACTTGTAATTAGATGTAATTGTTCACAATGGGACATAGTAACCTACTTCTTTTGCAATACAAACCATCTTTAGTGACTGACACCTCAGCTCCATCCTACCCCCGTCTAAAGCCTCTGAAATTGAGGTGACTCAGCCTGGGGTGCAGGACTGTCACCAGCACCAGGCAAATGCTCACATTTGCTTCTGCACCCCAAGTGTTTACAGAGGTTTGCTGGGATGTGATGGGAAATGGCTCCTGGAGGCCGGAAAAAACACTGTTGGTACCAGTGTTGATAACAAAGTACTTTGCAGGGAAGGGGAAGCTCCCCGGCTGTGGGATGGTTTGTTCCAGTCCCTGCTGGATCTCTGGCATGGGGAGCACAAAAGGAGCCCCTAGTTGAACATGAATCCTGATGCTGGATTTAGTCACAGGCCAATGCATTCGTTTATGATCCTTGGTGATGCCATCTGTGAGACTTAGAGGCCCCCACCTTTGGAGCCTTGGCTCCTGCTCAATTTTCTACTCTGTCCTTGTTTTGACATGCCCCTGTCTCCTTTACCTGCTCCAAGGTCAGGCAGGCAGCCTCCCACAGACCACAGCACTGTCCAAGGACAGGATCTCATCCAGGGCACAGGGCAGCTAGGAGAGAGGGGAGACAGGTATTTGTTAGAAAAGAGAACTCACAGCAACCTGCCAATCCCTGGGATAGGATGGAAGCCACGAGCAAAGCTCTCTGCCCTGAGAGCTGAGAGCCCTCAGCTTTGTTGGGCTCTGAGTGGCCACCTGGGGCAGCAGCCAGGACTGGCAGGACCTGGAAAGTGGCTCCCCATTGCTGTCCCCCACTCCTTGAGAGGAGAGCTGAGCGTTAGGGATGAAAACCCCACAGCTGGATGATCCTTTGGACAAGAAACACACACTTGGCCTTGGATCCAGGAGAGCTGCAGCCCTAACACCCTGCCCAGAGCGTGAGGAGGAGCAAAGCAAGCAACTCCACTCAACAGATTCCAGAGAAACCAGAGCCAATGGGTGGTTTGGATCTGGAGTTCTCAGCTGAAAGTGTTCCTGAGGGAAGCATTCTGAGAACTGACTTCCACCTGCTGCAGAAGGAACTTGTCATCTTGCACTACGGAACAAAGTATTTTCTCAATAAATAAAGTATTATCGTGTACTTTTGAGCCCTGACCTTCAAGTAAGAAAATGTAGCTGAACTGCCCCTCTGGAGGGAACTTAGCTCCACAGGGAGAGTGAGTGAGCTCATGGGAATGCTCCTCTGACTTGAGGTGCAGGCAGTACCTGCACAGGAGTGATACATCCCCAACTTCCAGACCTGCTGCCAGGCAGTGGGAGTCTCTTTTGGGCCATGGTGATGCTGGTTTTACCCAAAACCAGGAATTCAGTGCTGTGGTGCAGAGCAGGGAGCTGCACACAGAACTGATGGTTCTGCCCACAAGGAACCCCTGTGCCTGTGTTTTGGGGATGCTGGGGCCCTATGAGACACCCCCTGCACGGGCCCCTGTCATTGCCTGCCATACTCACTGCCCTGGTATCAGAGAGCTCACCAATTAAATATTAAAACTTCTAAAGGATATTGAGTTTCTTTTGTTCCTTTGGCATCACCATAGTTCTCAGTTCTCCCTGACTTCACATGCTGCATGTTTCTGCCTTCATGTTCTTTTAATGCTTCATTTCATACTCCAGAGGGCTTCCTTCACCTCCTGTCTGTCACAGGGAGCATCTGCTGTACAATCCAGACCAGGAGACAGCATTTAGGGAGCAGGTTGCTCACCCAGATCCCAGACTACAATCAAACCACCAATTCCATGGTTCTGCACATAGGCCAATGTGTGTCTTCATACACTTGCACCCAGTTTGATCCAGAGTGCTTTGGCTTTAAGTCTGGAATCAGAATGTGAGACTCCTGAACACTTTCACTATCTGAAGCATGAGCAAACCTTCACACCATGAAAGCAAAACCCTCTTAGCCATAGAGCAAGGCTTCCCTGAACTGTTCCACTGCACAACATCCTTCAGGAACATATGGGCTGGCCACCACGAGATGCCCACAGCATAACCACAGCACTGACAAACCAGTTGAGCCTCAGCAGCTGCCTCTAGGAAGGTTTCATTCATCCCCAGTACTGCCTTTTAAACTTAAGTGCCACTGGAACAAACACATCTTTGATCCAAGTAGGAAATAATTTGAAGCTTTGTGTTTAATAGAGTTGCAGCCCTGGGGAAATGATGTCGATCTTGGCCGGGATGACAATGGGGCTCAGGGGCAGGCACAGAGCATGGCTGTCCTCATCCTCTCTGGACACAGAGCATGGCTGTCCCCATCCTCTCTGAGCTGGCTGTGTTTGGACATCTTTGTTCTTGACTCAGTGTGGAAACAAGCTGCACAGCTGAGGCTTCTGAGCTGCCATGTGTGGCACCAAAATACAGGATTTGTTGAAGGGGGAGAAGCAGGATTTGGGCAATCCCTCCTGACCTCTTGTTCCTTCTGCCTTTGGAGTCTCTCATGCCCCCCTCAGCTCCAGGGGAACCACAGCACAGATTAGGGACAGCAGACACAAACATGGAGGAACACATGGGCAGTACTGGGCTGTACATACCTATGTGATCCATGTGCCTGAGGTGGGGGCACACACACTTGTGTGATTTGTGTGCTCTGGGGACACACACACGCCTCCCTTTATACTGTGGACACCTCTTCAAATGTTACTGCAACTTCTACCTGTAAAATCCCGTGTTCAGAGCAGGCAGCAAGCAGCAGGCAGGCTCCACACCCGAGGGAGCATCCCTAGATGCTCTGCAGGTGCCTTTCTGTCAGGGACCCTTTTCATTTAAATGACCTGTGCTCAGACTGTGACATTCTCCTGTCTGGAATCATCTGGCATCTGTGCCATATCCATTTGAATGGCAGATGCAACAGGAGACACCTGTGGACAGAGGGGCAGAGCTAAGGTTTCAGAACAATCACGGAGCCTGGCAGGTGAGCGATGGAGACGCTGCAGCAATAATGCATGAGCTGCACCTGCCTCCCCTTGGCCCTGCAGCACTGCTCGTCTGGGAGCTGCTGCTCCACTTCCCTCTGAGCTCCACCCGCACTGCTGGGAGAACCAGTACAGCACAGTGGCTCAGACCGGCAACACCAGGTTATAGTGTGCTGGGAGAGAAGCAGATCTGGGGGGCTGAGTACTCTCAAAGTCCTGCAGAGCCCCCCAGGTTCCAGCTCTGGAAATTGTTGCTGAGGCAGTGAGCCCACTCAAGAGGCTGATCAGGAAATTGGCAATATCCTTAAAATTATTACAAAACCAAATCATTGTAAGGAAGGGAAGGAGCTTCTCAGGCCATTGCTGGGCACAGGGAAGCAACAGAATGGCACCCAGCTCTCCCTGCAAACAAAGCCCTGACTAAAGCAAGAAGGAAATGCAGAGCTGGAGCTATGGACAGACGAGCAATGGTGCTTACTTCCCTGCCCTGGGATAGCAGGAGATGTGCTTGGAAGAAGGGTTGTTTGTATAAATAAATGTTCATTCTTGGCAGTGGAATGCAAACTATGCTGAGGGGCTGGAACCAGGCACTCGGAAAAGCTGAGGCCAGAGCAAGGGAGAGACAGAGTGAGGCTGCAGGGAGGAAATTCACATTCATTTTTAGCAACTTGGAGAGGCTCTCAAGCCTCTTTGACATTTTTAATTATGCTGATGCAGAGCCTATTTCAAGGACAAAAAAAGTCAGGATTCCAGATTAAATAATTAGGAAATTTCACACCAGACAGCGAGGAGCAGTGCTGCCTGGGGGTCTGGAGACTCTCTGAAACACGGGATCATCTTTCAGCCTTTCTAGACAGATGGAATTTGAATGTCTTGCAGAATCCTCGCCCAGGTCAGGAACTCCGAGCGTGGCCCTGTAAACCTCTCCTGATGGTATTTTCTGAGAGCACACAGGAGGCAGGAAAGATGAGCCTGAGCTGCTGCTCTCTTCGCCCAGGCTCTCCTGCACGGTTTCTGGAAGGGCAGAAAAGCATCCTGCAATGTGACATCAACTGGGTCAGAATCTGTAACTTTACAGTGGAAAACACTGCAATTTCTCGTGGAGAGTGAGCTCAGCTCGATGGTGTCACATCACCAAGTCAGGGCCTGTCTGCTTTCCATGCTCAGAAAGTGACCTTTTGTCATGCAACCTTCGTGACCTCAGGGTCTCACTTTCCTTGTGTATCCATGGAAAAGAGCTTTACCTGCTTGCTCATTCACTGTCCTTTCTGAAAAACGTGTAAGGACCTGTCCCTACATTTCAGTTTGGGTGTCAGGGGCCACGGCTGTAGCACTGAAGGGCAGAAGTTGACTGTGCTGAGCAGAGATGTCAGTCCCCAGCTCTTAGTCCAGCACAGGAGCTGGCACAGGGCTGGGGACAGTGAAATGGAATCGGAACCCGCCTTCTCTTTGAGATAATGGAAAGTCGCAGGGAGGTATCCAGCTTTGGGCATGAATAAATCATTGCAGGTATGAATTATTCAGGGCTCAGCCCTCCACATGTACTTCATTCAGACTCCAGGGCAGCATCACTACTGTGTGGGGGGTTTCTTCCCCAACATTCCAGGTCTATGGCAGGCTGGTAAGTCCAAGTTTTCCAGTAAGATTAAAAGAATAATTGAAAATCCAGTAGTAAAAAACTGCTGAAAGTGCTGGGACACCTCAAGCTGGTATTCCAATGGCCAGGCAATGTCTGAGCTCCAAGAGCTGTTCACAAGTTAGCCACAGAATGGGATGGAAATAAGAAGTGGCTCAGGAAATTAGGAGCACAGGTTGGAGAGAAGAACTGGAATGATGGGCACAGAATCAATACAGGAACCAACCCAGCCTTCTGATAGCTTGTGTCTAACAAAAACAGAGGTTTTATCTGGATTTCTCAAGCGACAATAAGCAACTTTGGTAGCACTTAGGGGATAAATCAAAATTTCAGCTTTGATCTGTGCTGTGAGATCAGTGGCTTTGCCTTGTGGTGCTTTTTAAAAATCTTATTTATTATGAGCTGAAATGGGTTGAATGAAGAGAAAATCTGAAGGATGGCACTGTTAGAGTGATCACTGTTAGAGTGATGAATTTAACGTGACAGTCCAAATCATGGACCCTGGGGCCCAGGAGAGCAGGGGCAGCCATGAGCCCCAGGTGCTGCCAGGTGACTTCTGGGGAAGAGCAGCAGCTCTGGGATGAGTTGCAGGGGTTATAATCAGGCCATAGATTAATCAAGAGTTTCATCAAACCATAGCCTAATCTTCAGCACTCCAACCCCAACTAGGAGGGAAAAAACTGCTGTGTTGAACAGGCAGGAAACGGCTGCTTCGTCCTGCACAGGAAATGAGTCACCCCAGAGCATCGGGAGGAGCCGTGGGGACAGGGAAGTGCTGGAAAAACATGGAGAAATACAGAGAAGTCTCTTGTGTCGTGGATTAAAAAGAAGGAAAGATGTAAAATGTGAGCTCTTGTGATTCTACTTCAAATTCGAAGTTCATGTAGGTGCTTGTAGCATGAAATACCCACAGCTGTGGAAGGGAGACTCAGGGTGTGCAAGGGCAACACAAACAATGCCTAGGTGCAGTTCTCCTGCCTTGCAGAGCATTTCTCACCTGCTCAGCTCTGGCCCTGCACAAGAGGCCTCACGCTGCTGTGGTGGCAGAGCTGTCACAGACACCCGCTCAGGGAGCCCATTCACAGGTTAGGAATCACAGAATCATGGAGTCATTCCCCCTTGTCCAGGGCCTTGTAAAATAATCAGTCTCCAAGATCACTTCTTTTTATTACTGACAGCACATTAAGCTCAATTTCAAACCCATCTATTTATCAACTACCAGTCAGAACACTCTTTGCTAGTACTCCACGCTGCCAAACTCCCGTGGATCAATGGAAGAAACACTCCCCTCATTCACGCTGTGTCCTGCTCAGAAAGCCACGTGTGTGCAGGTATGAGCTGCACCTCTCCCAGATGCTGCAGCTAACACAGCTCTCGCACCCCTCCTCCTCCAAGCACCCCAGCTGCAGAGGCACTTTGGGGGTCCCTCTGCTGGTCCCTTCTTTCAGGCTGGAAGAGGGGAGGCCGTGGGTCAGAGCCAGACTTGTCTGCTGGACTGACAAACCCTGCAGGGCTTGTGCTCCTGCTGGCACTCCGCTCCCGCTCCGCCCGCCCTGCACTAACCATTCCCAGAGCGGTGATGTGGCATCATGAACGATGCACTGAAGAATGTTCTGGCACCATGAGATGCTGCTGAAGCTGCCAATACGCTTTGAAATAAAACCGCCGTGTTCGCTGAGAGGGGTTGAGAATAAATAAAAGCCACAGAGAGAAGCAGAAGGATTGGAGACACTCCCTGGTTTTTTTGGGATTCAGTGGTAGCACAGTTATCTGTGAGATTTCCCTGGTTTAGGGCCTTGCTGGGAATAATGAGGCAGGAGAGGAACTTCCAGGAAAACAGCTCACTGGCAGCAGTATCCAGCGTGCCCCAGCGTTTGGGTTCATGAACTGGGCCCCTGTTTTTGGTTTTCAAACTGCTGGCAGAAACGCTGGGTGGAAGAGGAAGGAGGGGGAAGAGTTTTGCCGTTTGTGAAGGACACGGTTGCAAAGAGAAGTGTCCATGACCCCACATGGGCTGGGGAGCTGTGTAACAATGCAAAAGGAACAGGCAGGAAAGGGTCGGTTTTGTTTCAGAGTTTTTCTTCCCTGCTGGTGAATTAAATGCCAAGAGATAACACATGCAGGAAGGGCTCAAAAAGGGAATAAGCTGGGTGTGCCCCAGAGCCCTTCCCGGCCAGAAGAACCAGAGCCAGAACCAGGGTGGGACGTGGGACGCTGCTGTAGGATCATATAAAAGAAACTGATTCATTTTTTTTCCCTTTGCCCTCGTATTTTTTTTTCCTATGGTCATTCTCATCTGGGTTTGTTTTTCAAAACACAAGGACACACAGGGGCTGGTCCTGCTCCCTGCTGTGTTTTCATATCAAGCTTAATCTTGTTCTTAAAAGCATTTCCCCCTTTGGCCCAGAGAAAACCACAACAGTGTCACTGGTCAATTGTAGTCCCATAGTACCTGAGCCTGAGCAGATGCTGTCTAAAAAATTATCTTCCTATTGCAGGAAAATGGCTGATAAAATGTTGCATAATCATCATTTCTGCAAGAACTGTGGAAAATCAGGGTGAGCTTGCACAAACCTTAAAGAGGCTTTCAAGTCAGACCAAACCTGCAGAGGAAAGGCCTTTGGAAATCAGGAACCCTGTGGTGGAATTTGCCTGTTTACTCTGCCAAACATACCTGAAAAGCATCTGGAATACCTGCACATGCCATAAACTCAGCAGCTACTAGAAAATCAGACCCTGTGGTCAGTGATGAGTGTTAATGAATGTTTTCAGTCTTTGTGGGGTGTTCAAGGTACTCTTCCTTAAGGTACAGAAATACCCCATGGAAAAAAAAAAAATAGGGATTCTGTCTCCACAGCATCCTCTAACATCAAGGGATTGCTTACTTATGGAAGAAACACCTCCATGGGAAATACACCTTAAACCAGGCACAGCTCAAGGGAGCCAGGGAGCTTGTGTTGGCAGCTAAATTCCTGCTCTCTTTGATCACATCACTTTATCTCACTGGCTCTCACCTACAGTGGATCTGTAATCTCATCATTTTCGCATTCTTTGCCTCATCGAAGTTGTAAATCTCTTATCTGAGGCAGCAGCTGAGCCTTTCATATGCAGGAGCCAGTGGTTTCAGATGGGTTTAATTGCCTTCAGCAATAGGTCAGAACACATTTTTCCTCTCTTTTAAACTCCACGTGGGCCAAACTCAAGGTCCAGTAACACAAAGATTTGGGAATCAGAGTCTCACCTCCTGGAAAGATCCAAGGCCAAGGGAAGATCCTGCATTTCACAGAGTGAGGCAGGCAGGCAATGTCTGATTGTGGCCACTGAAACCCCTGAGCACTGCCCCAGTGAGCAATGAGGGCTCTGGCCAGACAACCTGGCACAGCATGTGTTTGGGAGAAATAGACCACTTCACTTCTAAAGTTTTTTTTTCCCTACTCACTTGTCAAGTTTGCACTTGAGAGAGACACAAGAATGCACAATGCATGTCTGTACCTGCCAGAGTTGCCTGACACAAAGCAGAAACACTGCCCAGGGATTTCTTTTGCACTCTTATTTTTAAAATAATTTCCTGAGCCCTCACATACACAGCCGTGTCATAGCACAGGTGTTGCTGTTTCACAGGTTATCACTGGCAGAGGTACTTTGGCAAAACTACCAAATATATTCACAGAAAAGCCCCGGGTGGAAAGGCTGGCAGGGCAGAGGAGCCTGGCTGAGGGCAGAACTAGAAATTAGCTAGAAACTGACCAATTAATCCCCGTGGGCTATAGCAAGTGAGGCTCAGAGAATGGAAAACTGCCACTGGAATTCCCAAATGGAGCAAATACTGCATTTAAGGCATGTTTCATCCATGGCGCAGTGGTGGGGAGGATCCAGCTGTGCCCGAGGGTCGCACACTTGCCCTGGTCACCCTGCGGGAGCCACAGAAGGATCTCACACGAAGCCACCACAGTCGGTTGAAATTCACCACAGGTGGCACTTGCAAAGCCAATCTTTGAGGCTTGACAAGCCCCAAATCCCTGGAATATACACGAATCCCTGCACAAATGGGGCCTACGGGCAATGACCGACATTAAGAGTGAGACAAGCCGATCTAATTCTGCACTGATGGGCCACACAGCTGGGCTGGGCAGCAAACTATCACAGCAGTACCTGAGTCCCAGAGCGGCAGGTACCTTTAACGTCTTACCTCACGAGATCTCTCCCACTCTCTGGTAATCTTTATCCTTAAGACATTAACTGCGATCACACACACTCTGTACTTTAAGCCCCGCGCGACTCCCGAGGGGCGCCCCTCACCCGGGATGGCGGCGGCGCACGGCTAACCTGCCCGCCCCCAACATGGCGGCGCGGCCCGCACAACGTGCACGCGGGGAACCCGCTTGCCCATACCCAAGATGGCGCCCAACGCCGCACATCTGATGCCCTGCCCCCAATCAAGATGGCGGCTCTGGGCATCATCCCGGCCTCCTTCCCGCTCTGAAGATAGCTCCTCCCCGCCGCCTCCCTCCGCCTACCGAATGGCGCCGCGCACCGGCGACTCGCCCCGCCCCTTACCCCGCGCGCGGCCAATCGCCTTCGCGCGGGGAGCCAGGGCGCCAACCCCGGGAGGCGGGCGGTCCCGCCCCCCCGTCAGGGTGACAGCTCGGCCGGCCAATGGAGCGCCGGCGCGGGCGAGGCGGGCCGGGCGGCGCCGCCATTTTGTGAGTCTATAACACGGAGCGGTCTCGCTCATCCCGCTATTGCGGCGCCTCCACTCCGCTCCCGACGGGTCGTCTCCGTGTGCAATGGACGGGTGAGTCCCGCCCGGCGCCGCGCCGGGGCCGCGAGCGGCGCTGCCGGGCCCCTTCCGTGCTGCGGGCGCGCCCGGGTCGAGTACCCGCGCCGGGAGTTGGGGCGATACCTGTGGGGGCCCACGGGCGCGGCCAGGCGGGCGTGGGGTGGGGGGGGAATCTCGTGTGGGGGCCGCCCCCCCTTGCCCGGACCGCTCCCCACGGGCGGCGGGAGAAGCGGGGGCGGCCCCGGTGCGCCGCCTCGTGCGGGCCGGCCCCGCGTGCGCTCCGCCGCTCCGCGGGTCCCCGCCGGGGAGAGCTCGGGGGGTCCCGCCCGGAGGGGCTCCGGGGGTCCCGGCCGAGGGGAGCTCTGGGGCTGCCGGCTTGGCGGGGCTCACGGGGACCCGGCGGGGCTCACCCGGGAGCGGCGCGGGGGTGGAGCGGGCGGGGCGGGCGCACCTGGCGGGGCGGCGGGCGGTGATTCACGGCCGCGCTCCTGCCATTGTCTGGCGCTTCCGCGGGCGGGGGCGGGGGGGCTCTCGCTGGGCTCCTTTTGTGACCGGTTCTCGCTCGCCCAAGTTTGGCAGGGGGGAGGAGGAGGGCGGGCAGGGCTCCTTCGCCGCCTCACCTGAGCGCCGCAGGTACAGCCCGGCCCCGCTCCCGTTGTCCCGCGCAACTCCGGGAAGGAAAACTTCCCTCCGCACGCTGGGACTCGGGGAGTTTCCAGAGCTCCGCTTTTATTTCGGGCGCCGTCGATTTTTCTCTAACCACCGCCCGGCGGGGCCTCTCTGCGGAAGAGTTCGCTCTGAAGCGGGTGTTTTATCAAGGGATCTCTCTCGAAAACGAGCTCTCCGCTCTTCTTTTCTCCTGTCTGGCGTGGGTTTTTTTAGTGATGTGGTTTTTTGTTTCTTCTAGCGCGCAGTAGTTAAAATATTTCTAAAAGCCTTCGAGTAAGCAGTTTGTTTTCCCAGAGCCGTAAGTACGGGAAGCCCAAATTGGTGCCTTCTCGCTTTCTGCCTCAGAACACTGGTCTGGGCGTAGTCACATGCCTGGGTTTTTTTACACGCTGAAAAGGTGGCGTCTCAGTGTTGTTTTCATCTTAAAACCCATAAAAGTACTGTATCTTACAATTTTTGTAGTCCAGGATCGCTCTGCTGCTTTTAACCAGTTGCTCATCGTGTTGAATGATACTATTAAAAAAAAAAAATCCAACAAACTCAACAAATTCTCAGCACATGAGATCACACATTCTAGTGGCAAAAATCGGTTTGTTATCAGCTGTAGTTTCAGGGAAAGTAGATGTTTCGTGCGTGTTAAAGTAGTTGCTAGTTGAATGTAGAAGTTGTAGTGTAACACATGAGACTTGGTTGCCCCTCATCTTTTGGAGATCCTAGTGCAGGATTTTTTTTGCCCCGTAAAAGTGTCTCCTGTCTCCTACTGAAACTTCAAAATTGCTTCGGAAAATAGTTTTAGATTCTTGCTGAGTTGGCAGTGAGTGGCCCCTGGCTCAAGGCTGCTCCCATCTCCTTCTCCCAAAAATGATCCTGAGCTGTGCCTAAATGATACCCTTTGAATAAATTGCTTTGTTAAAACATGCGAGGAGTCCTTATGGGCAATCCTGCTATGGAAAATGACCTGGAGGTTTTACTGGTGCTGCTTAATTTTTCCTCTTATTGCATAGGAATTATCCAGTTTTTCCACGGGAAAAATAATTTTTATGAAAGGCTTTATTGCCTCTTCTTCTGGAACTGAGTTTTAATCTCCTGCTGAAGGCTTATGTGCAGGACAGAAGGAAGTTTGGGATAATTTACTGAGGAAGTGTGTGAACTGGAAATACATTGCACGTTTCTTGAATAAAAATTGTGAAATACTGTTGAAGCTTGTTTCATGTAAAATGAATTATCAAGTGGGTTACAACAATATCCCAGGAATCGATAGTTCTTGGCAAATAAAATGACTCTTCCTGTTGCATACTTCTAAATGCCATCCCCTGCTAAGGGACTTTCTGTAAAACATTTCCTGTGTGAGAGGCCCACAGGAGGAACAGGAAGTGGGAGAAACTGCTCTGGGGTAAGTTCGGGAGTTTGGGAAATGTGGGGCATTCCCTGTTCTTACTGTGCTTTGTTGGCAGTAGTTTTTTTTTTTAGGTTCTGGAAATGCCTGGATTAGTGTTTATGCGTTAGCTGTGGAATGTGTGCTGTGTTTAGGGATGCTGGTTCCTTGAAGTGCTCCATGCAGATGGGTTTCATTAGTTCATTAGAGCTGACCCTCGAGTGCAGCCAGCCCATCTGCCCGGCGGGTGACCAGCGCGGGGCCGTGCAGCCGTGTCAGACTCGCCCTTCTCCCAGGACTTCCCTGGAAAACGCGGAGCTATCGCGTGGCTTCCCGCAGCAGCCGTTGGACCGGGCTGTGGCTCCAGCTGCAGAGCTGGGTTATGATGACACGGCAGGTTGTGGGGAAGAGGAGGAAGTGTGAGGAGCTGAGCTGGCTCGTGCTGGGGCTGCGCTTCTGGGGACATTGAGCAGCCTAAAAGATCGGACAGGGCTTCGGTGCAAGTTATGGATTGCTGCAGGAGGGGAGGCAAGTTCTCTTCCATTAAATCACCATGTAGAGTTGTACTTGAGTACTTCAGGTTTCTTATTGCTGGTTCAAGAAGGACTGCCCTACCTGCTGGGTGTCCCCCTGCTCTGTGGAGCTGCTGCAGGTCAGTCAGCTGGCCACTGCTGCATCCTGTGCTCTGGAATTACTGGCAGCTCTTTGAGAGGAGTTGAACCAGGCAAGGCTATGTCCATGGCATTTGAAAGAGCTCCTTTCTACTCTACATTTTGTGTTGCTGCTTTGCAGGGGGTTGGCATTTATTACCAAAAAAATACAATCACCAGTGCAAGGTATAACTAAATTTTTATGCTGTCTGGAGCACTCCCATGAGACAGTAACATGGAGATGCTCTAAGGCTCTGGAAGATCACCTGGGTCCAACATGCCAGGCTGTAGGCAAGCCATTCTGACTGCGTTGGTGGACGTTGCTGTAAGGAGATGTGTGTTGTGGTGTAGAGTGTTCAGTGCTGATGGGATCTGGCGTGGTGCTCTTTTGTATCTTAGTTAATCAGAAAGTCTTCATTTTAGGGGGCTTAAGTGTCTAAGGTAGAAGTTAGTAACTGGGGTTTTTCTGTAGAATTGATAGAGGAATCCTATGTAGGGCGTACCCCAGGCTGGGATTGCCTCGACCTCTGGGCACTCCATTGGTCTGGCCCTGCTCTGGCAGTGCTGGCATGGCATGAGGGCTGCTGTGAGCCCTGGCTCCTTCTCTGCTGGGACAGTGGGCTCTGTCCCTGGGACCAGCAGAGCTCTGGTGTTGGTCTCTTCAGCCATGCTAGAGCCTGGCCAGGGCTCTGTGGCTGTTGGGGACAGGAACCTCAGAAGGGGATGTTGGTGACAGAGCTGACTCGTGATCCTTTTCCTCTTGGTGTGGTCAGAGTTGAGGTCACATTGCTGGGCTCGGGGGGGTTCACCCCCTCCCCGTGCCCTTGCAGGAGGAGCAGGTGCTGCTGTAGGGAGTGGGAGAGCTGCAGTTTTCTGGCACTGCTGGGTCTTGGGTCTCCACCATCACCATCTAATAATTTTTCTTTGTATAAACTGTCCTTGGCTCACCTGCAAAGACAACTGTGCACTTTGACTTGCTTTTTTTCTTACTACTGTAAACTATGCTGGATTTTTGTGGCAAACCTATCTAACTTTTTTAATCCTTTTCTTTCTTTTTTCTACAGCATTGTCCAAGATATAACAGTTGGTACAAAGGTAGGCACCTCTCACTTTTTCTCTCTTTTTACACTGCTCAGCATCTGACCTGGTTTTAGCCTCACCAAATGTAGATCTTCAGCTGTAAAGGGTTATTTCTGGTACCACATAAATCGGTTTTAACCAGAAGGTAATTCAGTTTCATGTACTTTTAAAACTTATGGCTCAGCATTTAGCCCTTGTCCTTTAGGCACTGATGATCAACTTTATTGCACTTAGAAAGAGCCCTTTCCTGTGCTAAAATGTCAAGCCATGCTTGTTACTTGTGTGCTAGACAATGCTTCTCCATGAAGAAACTGGTCCTTTTCCATTGGAGAGCTCCATTTCCTTTGTGTGTAAATTCCTAACTGCTCAGTTATATGTCGAAAATCCTTCTGCCACAACAGGGAGGGTTTAGCAGCTGATATTTATCTCCTGTGGGTACGGTAAATATGACCTTTGCCCTTCTACACTTAGGTTTGGAAAGGGCAGCCTTAGCCCTAAACTCAAAGTGCTGACAGGAGGCTCCTTATCGGCCGTGGGTGGCAACAGGCGTCACGTTCACGGGATCAGCACCGGTGCCGTGAAACGCCGAGCTGGAATGTGCAAGGCCAGAGTGGGCTGAGGGGTTAGGGTTTGGTTTGGCCAGTGTTGTAACTCTGGGGTCAGGACTGCAGTGAACTCAGCCCTGTGTGTGTGTTGGCTGTGTTGATGTGGCTGAGTGGCACGTGGGGAGGCAGTGACCGAGAGCCACGAGTGGCCACTTGGAAGGGCCAGGGAAGTGATGCCGTGGGATGGGACTGAGTGGAGCAGAGCTGGTGCACTGGGAGCAGCAGCAGCCCTACAGAGCATCACACAGAAAGTGCTGCTGACCAGCAGAGCTTTGTGTTGGAAGTACAGAATGAGCTGTGTTAAGCACACAGAGCCTGGCAGTGCTTTTGGGGTCTGAAGGGGCTCTAACAGCTGTGGGGAAAAGGTCGCTCCTACTTTCCCTCCTGCAGGAATCTCAAATTTGAATTAATGATAGTGTCTGGTTGAGTAAAAATGCTGACTGATGCAAGGAGCTCAGTTTGCCATCAGATGTGAGGAGGAGAGGCTTGAGCCTGGACAATAAGGTTGGTTAATAGTTCATAGCCATTATGAAAGGTGGACCAAGGCATCCCTAGAGCAGTTTGATAGAACATCTGCTGGGAAACTGGTTAATGTTGGTTAAGGTCCCCTGGTTTTTAACAATGTGTAATTTGTAGCTTTAAAACTAAACTTAACCAGGAAGCTGAAACTCTAGTTGTAGATCTCGGTGAAGCTTGGAATTTTGAGGTGTGGGATTGCCTGCCTCATTGTACCCATCTGGGGGGATTCCAGACCCTTGTTGCAGTCAGATGAGGTCTGGGAGCAATCCTCTCCGAGTGCCTTCATCTCTGGCATGGGACAGCATTGTACCCACAGCTGTGCTGGCCAGACAGCAGGTAGGGAGGGGTCAGACTAAATTGTGCATGGAACAGGAGGTTTCTTGTCAAGTCAGATGAGGCGGGTTTAAAGAAAGTTGAATCTAAATTTAAAGAGTGGCAGAAGCAAGGAGGAAAGCTGAATCATCTTGGTAAAGGTAAGCTTTCAACTGATTTTTGCTGTAGCCATGTTATCTGATTGTGTTTAAGTCATTGAATATGCAGGTGTAGCTCTTGTAATAGGATTCCCTTCGTTAGTGCTTGGGTGTAACGTGTCGTGAGTTTCTGTAGGTAACTTGGAGTCTGTGCACATCTGAGAGCAAAGTGAAGCTTCTCCTGTACTCCCATCCTCTGCCACATCAGACAGCTTCCCCTGCTCTGGGATCCAGCACAGACTCAGGTGTCCATTCTGTCACCTGTGCTCACAAGAGCTTCCTGGCTGAACTACCAAATCACACATGCAGATCGGAGCTGAAAAATGGTTTTTAATCTGAGGTGTGAATTTACTCATTCCTGATACATATATACACAGAAGGTAGGCATTTGTTTGGGTGTTGGAAAATGACAGTCCCCAAAATCTGTCAGCTCGTGCCTTGCTCAGTGACATGCTCCTGAGCCTCCAGTAACCTTGTCCATGATCTGATACTGTGACTGGAATGTCCCAAAGCTGGCTCAGACAAGTAGGAAAAGTGCCTGTGACTCAAACCACTGCTGAGCAATGTGTCACAATAAACTCCCAGTGGCTTCTTGGCTGTGAGTGCTGAGCTTAACTTGAAAGTTGAAGACTTTATGAAAGTTTTTTTCAGTTTGCTCAACATTATTGCTTTAAAAGGCAGACTGCTGTCTTTTTAAAAAATTTTCTCACATCCTTAATTTACATATCAAGAGTATTTACACCCACTTACAAAATTTTCTGTGGTCTTAATTAAATCTAGTTTCTTTAAATTATGAAGTCCTCAGGTGTTCCAAGGGCTTACTCTTCTGAGTACTGTACTGCCCAATGGTCTTGTTTTTAATTAGGTGTAATTGTAGTAGCCATTCCAGGCTCCTTAGTTTAAAGTGTGTGAATTTGTTTAGGAAGCTCATTGCCATTCTGCTGTGGGGATTCCTGATGCATAGCCTTCTGGAATGTCCTGCAGATCAGAAACACATGATCTAAGACTTAGTTCTTCCCATAATTTCACTGTGGTCTGAAAAGGAAGAAAGAATGGCCCTAAGATGGAGACATGGTGTTTGAGCTCTGAGGTGCTCTTTGACCCTGCAGTTGCCTCTTGCAAGTAGTCTGATCAAGGTCTCACTCTGTTGTGTCTCTTTGCCCTTTGTTTAATTTCCCTGCATATCACTGTTCCTTCACACTCTGAGCAGAACTAGGGAGAGGATGAACTGTGACACGTCACTGTTCTTTAAGTGAAATTGCATTTTGGTGATTGGAAAAGTCTCAGAATAGTTTGGGTGCTGAATAATCCCCATACTTTCTTGGCTAAGTCCAACTCTGCTTGAAAGATTTCCCTTCCAGAAACCAAAAGTACAGTTGTGTGGCGTTTGAGAAGTTAATTTTTAAAACAGGCTTTGCTGGAGTGTGATACAGGCTGACTGCATAGAAGTGATTTGTGGTGAAGCCAGGATCTTTGCCATGGGAACAGTAATTATGGCTTCAGGCAGTGGGCCAAGAATGTTGTGAGGAAATTCCAGTCCCCTCCTATGGTTTTAGTTAGAGGCTGCAACAAGCTGGCTCTTGTGGCCTCCCCAGCAGGCGTGAGCACACATGGGAACCACATGTCGGCCAGGGGACAGGGATGGCAGTGGCTGCTGGGTGGCATCAGGTCACCTGGGTGTGCCAGACAGCTCCATCTCACCTGAGAGTGCTGCGTGCTGCTTTGTGCACCTGGGTCTTCAAGTCATATATCTGTTAAAAAAATGGTTTTAGAAAATACTGGATTTAAACCTCAGGCCTCCTTTGACTTCAATCAGTGATGATTAAAAAAGAAAAAGAGGAGAATATTCAATACATGTGAACTCATTCAACTGCACATTTTTAAGCTATAGGGATGGACTCTGATCTCTGACATCTGCTTCAGGTACTGGAAAATGCAGGTATGCTGGTGCTGCATTTGTTGTCCTCTCACATCAGCAAGAAGAGGAAGTACTATTTGTTTACACATTCCCCATGGCTCTGGTACAGCTCTTTCAAGCTTCCTGTGAGAACACAGTGAATGCTGTGCCCAGCTGGGCCAGTGTTTGAGCCATCCCATTTGTGGTGCTGCCTCTGCACAGCCACAGTTCAGGTGCAGTTGTGCTGCCTGGAGAGCTCCTGCTACACCCCTGTGTTCCACTGGCCCCCTGACAGATGGGGCAGAAGTGTCCTTCCATGAGTTCTCTGTTCCTGGAGTGACTCATCCAGCACTATTTTCTCCCTGATAGGATTTCTGTTGAGCTTTGCCAAGGCCTTTCTGCTGCTCCGTGGCAATGACTTGAAAACTCAAGGTTGAGTAGTTAAATTTCAGCTTGGGAGCGGTGGATCATAAAGCCTGGGCGTGTGCTGCCCTACCGAGCCAGCATGACTGCATTGCTGCAGCCCTTGGAGTTTAGGAATTTTGGGCTATTTAAACTGGCCACACCTTTTGTTTGCTCAAAGGGCAGGTTTGTTTCGAAGGGTGTCTCCATAGTAGCAACGACTGAGAAAGAAAGTTAGGAGGGGCTGACAGATGAGTGGGTTGAGGATCCGGCTTTGCTGTGAGGCTGCTGCGTGCTCGAGCTCTAACAGAGCTCATTGCCAAAGCACACAGGGTGAGCAGGTGCAGCACTAGAGGGTCTGGTGGCTTTTAGGAACTCCAGGGCCTGTCTGCAGCCTCTAGAAACAGTGCTGGCACTTGCAGCAGAACTGTGTGAGGAAACTGCCATGCTCTGACTATCTCACCCAGCTTCGAAGGGGCTGGGAGTGTGTGTGTGCCATTGGGGATCCCAGTGGGGAGCTTGCCTTTGGCTGCTTTGTAAGGATATCAGCCTCAATCTTGTCCAGGCAAGAGGGAGGCTGTAACAGTTTTAAAAGCCTGAAGTGGCAGGTGACTGGTGTTGGCTGAGCAGAGCTTGAGTTGAAAATAAGTGTCCCCTGTGCCTGCCAGATAGGTTGATGCCTCTGCCACAAATCTACTGTCTATGGAATATGCTGACTGCTGGGTTGGACTTAATTTGATTAATGGTATATGTGTTCTTGTGTTTGAATTGGTACATCAGCCATGAACAATTTAGTGAACGAAATTAATCCCACCTGCTTTGGTTCTGATCAAATGATAAATTGTGTGTCCAGTGTGTGAGTGACACCGAAGGGGGAGCAGCGTCACACTGTGGAATCTTGAAGCTGCTTGTGTTGGCCTTAACCTCCCAGCTTCCTGGAGAATGTTGGGGATGCAGGTGTGTGTGTTCTTCAGAAGTGTTTCACAAAAAAAGTTGACTCATAGTTTGTTTGTGACTCAAATTGGAATGTTTTTCACACTACTTTAAGTGACTAAAGAGTGCTGGAGGTAGGAGAAGGGAATAGAGGGGAAATATAAGTGAGCTGTGCTGGACATGAGTCTTTGGTAGAAGGCAAGGAAAACTGGCATCCTTCCTAGTAGTTTAAATTTAGTTCCATTCTTGAATCCCGAATCTCTCAGCAAAAAATGTTGGAATGTAACATGAGTGTGATGATGATGATGTCATCAGACTGGATTTCTCTTAATAGTTTCTTCACAGAGATTTGAGCTGTGAACTGAAGGATCAGAGCATTCCTGCGTCCCTCTGGGACTGACCTCGGACAGCCCCTGATGAGCCACTTGCTCCTCCTGTGCTCAGAGGCATTTTCTTGCCTCTTTGATCAGAGGGTTTCTGTGAGCTCAGTGGTCTGACTCCTTTTTTAAAAAATATTACAGTGGTCTTTTATTGGCTCTACAATATTTTTCCAAATGTAGAGAAAGTGGAGAACAGCAATGTCCATGTGCTCTGGCTTCTTACGGGACAGATTTCTTTTGATTTCTTTTCAGAGGGGGTTTCCAGGTGCTGCTGTGTTCCCTGCTTTGCTTTCTGTAAGTGTCTGTTAGCTGATGGCCTGCTTGCCTCCAAAATCCACCTTTTCCTCTAAAAGTACTGCTATCCCAAGTCTGTCAGAGCAGTGTAACATGCTCCACATCCAGAGACAGTCCTGCTGTTCTGTAGGGCTTCCTCACTGAAGCATGGAGAGAAACAGCTTTTTGTAGCTCTTGAGCTGACCTGCCTGTGGCTTCTGGCCTTTTTGGTCATTGCCCCCTTCCTTCCCATGTGGTCTTTTTGCCTTTGCTTTAATTTTGCTTTCTGCCTGAAAGTTGATAAATTGACTTGAAATTAGTATTTTTATGGTGGTTTAGTTTGTGTTTGTTGCTAGCCTTCTGCACAGGCAGGATGCAGCTGACTTACAGTAATCCATTTAAAATAAGTGCTGGATCTTAAGTAGATAAAGGATTATATAAGGCAGCTGGGAATTTCTGTAGCACTTCTAGGTGTGCTGATAGAAGCTGAGACAATCTCTGGCTTCATTCCAAAGTATTGTAAGTCAGGTAAAATCTTAGTGGCAGTGAGGCAGTGTGTAGTGTACGTGAATGAGCTGTTGCTTTTTAAGTAAGAGCCTGGACAGACTAAAAGTTCTTAGGCTTTACTTGTTAAAACTTTAAAACAAGGCAAGGCTTAGAGTTTGGGGCGTGATCAAAAATACAACTGGGGGAGATGTGAAATGTTAAGCTGT
This sequence comes from Chloebia gouldiae, assembly GCA_003676055.1. NCBI lineage: Eukaryota > Metazoa > Chordata > Aves > Passeriformes > Passeridae > Chloebia > Chloebia gouldiae. Next base: position 48,613 of record QUSF01000194.1, on the reverse strand, counting down.
ACCTTGCAGCAGCCTGCCTCCAGTCTGAAAAGAGAATGAGGGAATTGTTGGCAGCAGGACTGCCTGGAGCACGGTGTGTGATTAAATTAGTGCAGCTTGGGCAAGGGGCCTTCTGTAGCCAGGAGCATCAGGCCAGAGGAGGCTGCTGGCATGGAAACCCCTCCCAGCAGGGTTTCCCTGGTGCCAGTGTGCTGCTGACTGGGGATTTGGGTGGTGGAAACAGCCCTACCCTGTTCTAGGTAGGATCTAGCTGTGTAACTCCAGAAGTGATGGTTGTTTTCAGTCAGCAGGAAGAGGAGATTTGTTAGTTCAAATGAGGAATTTGATGTGCTGTGAGTGCACTGTGGCTTCTGTTAATCTCGTCATAAAAATACCAGCTGTGAAAGAATGGCTGAGCAGAAATGTCAGTGTCATTAATGGCTCTGTGAGCAGGGATGGGAGCTGGGGGTTGGAGAATTGTGTCTTGAAGTGCAGCTGGGCCTCCTGGAGCTACTCAGAGAGTGCAACAAGGAGAAAAGCAGTGCTGTGGGTGGATAGAGGTGAACACCAAGCACCCTCACAGCCCTTGGCCGGGTTTCTTCCATTTTAAATTAAATTATATAAAACTTCAGAATCATTAACTTCTCTCCTGTCTTTCCCAGTATAATTCAAAATACCCAGTGGGTGCCTTGTTGGTGAGAAGCTCTTTTAAACCTGTTCAACCAACCAGGCTTGCTTTGGTTCCTCTGCCTCTACTGACTTGGGTACTTGGATGAAACATTTGAATTTATACCATGGTTTTAAAGAATCTCTTTAGCGTATCTAACACGTACTGAAGGAAAAAACAGAAAAGAGTCTGGAAAGAGACTGATGATCCCTGCAGTATAAGGGCAGAGAGCTGATGGAGGCTGTTGAGTGCTCATTACTGTGGGCATGGTCATAGAGAACTGGGTTTCAGTTTGCCTCGAGTTTGGTAGTTTTAAAAAATGAAACTATTTCCTGTGGTTATCTGATATCAGCTCCAAGAGGAATGGAGGAAGAGCACCTGCCAATGAAAAGTCACGGTTCATGCAGCTTCCTTGTGCTGGGGAGGCACGGGCATGGCAGCACAGGGTGACCACTGAGGCTCCTTGGGGCACTGAGTCTGCTCCTCTCACACTTCAGCAGCCACTCCTGCACTGGGAGATGTGGGGAATAACTTTGCTGTGACTGCACAGTACTGCATGTACCATCTTTAAACTTCTGTGTATAGAGAAAAGACTTTGGAATAACTGCCTTTTTCCAACCGTGGCAGTCTTCCCTTCTCGTTTGCATGTACTTCCAGCTGGGAAGCTTACAAATTGACTGCTGCTGCTTTTGATGTTGAACAATCATCCCCCCTCTGCCTCCCGGCTCTGGTCGCAGTGGGCAGCACAGGCTGTCTCCAAGATAAGAGGGGAGTGGATTGGAAATTGCTCTCCTTAAAGAGACACAGGCGTGTGGAGCCTGGCTGCAGTGATATCCTTGTCATCCCTGCCTGTGAGGAAGTTCTCAAATACACAAGAAAATATTTTAAACAAGCCACTAGGAAAGCTAAGTTCTTTCCATAGTGGTATAAATGCTTGTTTTTCCAGTTTATAGTTTCTTAGTGTTGCCTCCATGAGAGCCAAATATGTGGCTCATTCTCCCAGCATTTCCATGATGGATTGCAGGAGCTGCCCACTATGTTTGCACAGACATGGCAATTTGTACTGTAAGGGTTCTGAATGTCCAGAATTTTACAAGTTAATATTTAAGAAGATGTTTTAAAACATTCAGGTTCCGTTAAGGCCTTCATGAAGCCAGAAATACCTCATTATGTGGGTAGGGCTGTGCTTTGGTGAGTGGTTCTTGTCAGTAGCTGCCAGGTGTATCCCAGGCCATGGCACAGAAAGCCATAGCTGGAGTGGCAGCAGCAGTGCAGGCACAAGGGTGTTCTAACAGCAAACCAGAGGATTTTTTCTAGCCTTCGAATTATGCCTTAATTTGAGTCATCAAAGGATGGGATCACAGTCTAATAGCCTCCCAGCCCAGCTTGCCTCTTGCTGCACTCAGGAATCGAAGTGCTAATTAGAACAGCTGTTAAAAGGCCCATTCCTAATGACTGTGCCATGTGAGGAGGAGGAGGCCCAGGCCAGAGCGTGGTGGGAGCTGGTCAGTGCTTGCAGGTGACCACCAGTAGCTCATGAACCGTGGGCTTGGAACCTGGCCTGATTCTCATCTTCGGGACATCAAAGTCCTTGAAGCCTCTTTGAAGAGCTGGCAGTGAGTAGTCAAACAAGAAATTCAAGATTTGAGGGGGAAAGAAAAAACCTAAACTGTGTGTCTGTAGCTGGGTGTTCTGGGGCTCTCAGTGACCTACTTTCCCAGCCTGTCTGCTGGGGGAGTGCACAGAGCTTTTGTTGTTGCACAGCTCCTGTTTCTGCAGGTGCCACCAGATACAGGGCGTGTGGAAGATAAGGGTTTCTGGTGCCATGGTGTGGAGCAGGGTACGTTTCCATTGAGGTGGGTGGGAGCTGCCAAGGCAGGGATGAGTTCTGAGCTTTTTTCTATGGATGAAAGCTTTTTGGTGTGGCGCCTCTGTGGAAGAGTAATGTAAAAAATGATAAAGTGCTCTTGTGCGTTAGATCTGTAGTATCATGTTTGCTCACAGTTTACAATGGAATTTGAAATTTTCCGTGTAATTACTTGAAATTAAGCCATGCTGATTGTAAGATGTGTATGCAAGTGTAGATTATGCTACAAAGTCATTCATAGGCATGTTTGCTTTTGTCTTAGTAGAGTTTTTTTTTTTTTTGTATCTAATACTTGGGTTGAACCAGTCCTGGTCAGTTGAAGTGGTTTAGGTGACTTTACAGAAGGTACCTTCTACCAGGTCAGGGTGCTCCAAGCCCTGCCCAGCCTGGGTATGAACACTTGCAGGAATGGGGCACAGAATGCACAGCTTTGATTCATAACTGCCAAGTCATTCCCAAATAGTTTTGGCAGCTTCAGAGTGAAAATTCTGTGGGATGGGAGTAGTCAGAAACCTGTTTTGCCACGTATGACAGGAGAAGGTGCCTGTTTGTGCACAGTGCTGTGTGTAGTGGCTTCACACAACTCAGCAACACTCCAGCCCTGAGATTCCTAATGCTGAGCAGAAAAGAGATACTGGATAATGCTGCTCCATTACCAAACTGTATCTGACTGATATTTAATTCATGGAGGTGAGCTTCACTGCCCATTCTCAGTATGTTTTCACTTACATTTGTGTTCAGCTCCTCTCCAGCTTTCTCAGTTGTTGTGCTTTAGGAGTGCCTGGATAGAATTGAGTAAAATGCTGTCCATTTACCTCTCATCTGTTCTTTTCCAGCGGGCAGCTGAGGAGCTTTTCTCTCCTTGTGTTACTACTAACGGACCCTTTATCATGAGCAGCAACTCTCCTTCTGCAGGTAATATTGCATGGAAACAAGCACAGCAATTTATAAATACTGCAAGGCGGCCTGGATTTTCCTTCTTAGTCATAATTTTAAAATCTCTTTATTTTTAGGACTTACTAGGCCTTTTGTGGGACGGTGCTGAATAATAATAATAATAAATGTCTGCCAACAGCACTAGGCCAGGTGGAAAGGAGTAAAGCACCAGTCTGGGGTTAATGGCTCAGACTTGCACTAAAAATATGGGTGGGTAGGTGTGTGCTTTACACAAACTAGGAAATGGCCACTGGAGAATTGATTCCATAGCAGTAGCATTTGGCTATGTCACTCCCATCGTGTAATTTCAGGGAAAAAGAGAAAAACCATGTATCTTCAGACTCAGGTTAACTTAGACTATGGAATTTCTCTGTAATAGTGCAGTAACTGGCTGGGGAATAGAGCCTGTGGGTCAGCAGTGGGAGATGCATGCTTCTTCTTCCAGACCCTTCTCATCAGTAGTAACTCTTGCCTCTTACAGCTAATGGAAACGACAGCAAAAAGTTCAAAGGAGATAACAGAAGTGCCGGGATCCCATCCCGAGTAATCCACGTCCGCAAGCTCCCCAGTGACGTCACGGAGGCAGAGGTCATTTCTTTGGGCTTACCCTTTGGCAAGGTCACCAATCTTCTGATGCTGAAAGGAAAAAACCAGGTATTGTCTCCATAACTGGAAGCATGGATTGTGTCAAAGGCTTGATAAGTTTGTCATCAGGAAACCAACTCCAAGTTGTTTAAACAGCTGCTGTGTGTTACGAGTCAATAACTTTTGCATATTCCTATTGTACTTTTCTGTGATTATTCCATGAGCTGTAGAAAATACCACTTTCAGGCTGCAGAAGGAGCTCAGTCCATAATTACTGGTTGTCACTTATAATTAGCGTTAGGCCTGGTTTGGAAATTGCAGGCCAGGAATTATTTGAACAGCAGCACCATGAGTTGGCCTTTTTCACTCAGGCTTGCTTGACAGCTGAGTTACCACTGTGTAACGTGGCATATTGAGGACACCTTTACAGATCTAGTAAATGAGCTGGGTATGGCTGAAATACTCTTGGGTAATGCAGGCGGTGTGCACTAATTTGGTAGCTAAAATTGTCTTGTAAATTAAGGAGTAAAAAAGCAAGCCAACTTAATAATTGCTTAAAATATTGTCTTTAATCTTAATTATGAAAATGTGCCTCTGATATATTGCGTGGTGTGATTACATGCAAGTGCTTACTGCAGTGACTTGCTACAATCCTTTACATTTCTCTTCTGAAGGAGAGAAGCCTCTAAGGGTGTGGAGCAACGGGGGGGGCTTCCTGCCCTGGAGAAAAGTGAAGAGGCTGGATTGTTGCTCTATTTTTATATTCCTGCAGACACTTAAATTTAAGTACACACAGCATGGAGATCATAGGGTGAGACTGAAGCTTGGCATTAAATCAGTCTGGAGAGGGAAGATCCTGATTTGTTCTACTTATAGTTGAATTTTAAACAGTTCTGTGTGCAAAACCACATGTGTAAATGCGATTGTGAAAACTCAGTCCCGTTACGGCTCCGCTGGAGGTTCGGGGTGACCTGGTGCTGTCCTGGTGTGACATGTCTGTGTTGGGTTTCACTTCCCAGGCTTTCATAGAGATGAACACGGAGGAGACAGCCAACACCATGGTGAACTACTACACCACAGTCACTCCGGTGCTCCGGAGCCAGCCCATCTACATCCAGTTCTCCAACCACAAGGAGCTGAAGACAGACAACTCTCCAAACCAAGCAGTCAGTTTGTTTTCTGCATTGTCATCCCAGGGGGAGGCGGGGACACGCATATCCAGATCTCTGCTGCTGGCTTGAGATCTGGACTTAAGTAACATCTGGTGCTTTAGGATGTTTGTTTCTAATGATTAAAAGATTTCTATCAAGTGCAGCCATGATGGGGCAGAACTCACCCATGGTAGAGCACAGCCTGGTGCTGGTAGGTGCAGCTTTGAGATGGCAGCACCTGAGGTGGCAGCAGGTCTCAAGGGTCTCTGCACCACATGCTCTGCAAAGGGGAAGAAGTTCCTCGTTTCAGCTTAGCCCCTTTTGTCAACCTTTTGGGACAGGGAACACTGGAAAGAAGTTCAAGTGTTGTGGCTCTTTGTCAGGGGTGGCTGCCAGTACATCCCCTTTGTCTGATCTCACTTTTTGAGATGATTCCAGTCAGGATCAGAGCAGCTGGTGCTGTGCAGATGGAATGCTGCTGTTGGGTGCCTCTCACAGCTGGAGTTCTGTATGGCAGGGGGCTCTGCAGAACCCCCAGGCACTTCTCACTTCTGGCTTCCTGTGGCAAATGTGCATCAATCTTTTAGTCTCGTCACCTTGTCTAGGATTCTGGAGATGGATTCAGAAAATCCCTGCTTTTCCCTTTTTCTAAAAAATGGGATAATATTGCTGCAACAGGTTATGCAGAGCAAGGTTTTGCCATAGCATAGGGTACCATGGTTGATTTAGTTGGTATTTTTGCCTTGCCCTTACTGGTTGGGGTAGTCTTTATGGTCACTGTCTCAAATGTGCCCCAGTCTTTGGAGCCACACCTGGCTGTTGTGCTCACTGCTGAGTCCAGCAGGCTGTTTGCAGAGAGGGAGCTCAAGGAGAGCTGACTGTGTGTTTTTGGAAGCAGAAGTGTGGGTCTAACAGCTTTTTTTTGGTCCTGCAGCGTGCCCAAGCAGCTCTGCAAGCCGTGACCCAGGTGCAGGCCGGGGCTGTGGCGCTGGCCGCCACGGCTGCGGCCGTCGATGCAGGGATGGCGATGGCTGGCCAGAGCCCTGTCCTGAGGATCATTGTGGAGAATCTCTTCTACCCTGTCACTCTAGATGTTCTGCACCAGGTAAAACATGTCACCACAACTGCTTGAAGGTTGTCCTGGAGGAAGGGGCAGCAGCAATCCATGCATTGGTGTAGTTGGAAAGTCTGTGGTTTGTGTTTGTACAGTGAAAGTTCTGGACAGAGCTGTCAGACTTCTCTGGAGACCATACACCTGCAGGAGATGCTGCTAGTTTTAACCTCTTGCATTATTTTGATTTCCAGATATTTGAGTCCTGGTCCATTTTATTGGCTCAATTACAGTTCTTCAGGTTATCTTTATGTTTTAGCAAATGTAGCTGCTCTTCGTCCTTCTGCTGGGGCTGGGGAAACAAATACAGTGTCCAGGAGCTATTTAGGCAGTGGCCATTTTGGAAAGTTGCTTCTTTCTGATTGCTTAATGTTATTTTCATGTTTAAACTGCAGGCTTGACTGCATTTAAGAATTCCTGGAATTTTTGGAAGAGGTTGAGTTCCTAAAGGTCTTTGTGAATATTCCTGTTTAATAACCCAGAATAAACAAACTGTACTTACAGAGCAGTTTAGCCACTCTGGTGTGTTCTAGGCTGATGCCATGATGCCAGTCAAGCAATGCCCACAGTGTGGTTTAAAACCTTCAGTGCTGCAGTCGAAAGCTGACAGGCTGAAAAGACTTTTGTTTCTGCTTGTAATAAGAGATCAGTATGAAATTATCTTACTGGAAATGTGATAACAAGATATGCAAATATTATCTTGCAGATCTTTTCCAAATTTGGTACAGTGTTGAAAATCATCACATTCACGAAGAACCACCAGTTTCAGGCCCTGTTGCAATATGCTGACCCCATGAGTGCTCAGCATGCCAAACTGGTGAGTGCTGCATACCTAGATTACTCTCAGTTGGGTCTGCCTTGTTTAATCCAAGCTCAGGGTGGGCTGACACCAGCATTACCCCAAGGACAGAGCAGGAGTGGGAGGGAGTTGCTCCCATATGTGAGCTGGAGGCTGCTGGAGGGGCTGAATGAAGCAGAGCTGTCTCCACATGACATACTGCTCTCAGGTGTAGCTGTGGGATGGCCTAACACCTTCTCTCTCCAGAGAGCAATTGCTGTGAGCTGGGTCTGAGTGCATTTGGGTGAGGGCTGGTTTTGTTTCCTCGCAGTCTCTGGACGGACAGAACATCTACAACGCCTGCTGCACTCTGCGCATTGACTTCTCCAAGCTCACAAGTCTCAATGTAAAGTACAATAACGACAAGAGCAGAGACTACACCCGCCCAGACCTGCCCTCTGGGGACAGCCAGCCCACTCTGGACCAGACCATGGCAGCTGCTTTTGGTGAGTGTTCAGCAAGTGGGAATGGGACAAAGCCAGTTCTGGGGGTGTGTGTGTCATGGTGAACCCTCCCACCTGCACTCCCTGGCTTCTTTTCATTCTCACTGTACTCTGAGAAGTGCTTGTTAGACCTGTTCTTGCAAACACCACCCGGGCTCAGCTCTTTCTGAGGGATATTTTTCCAAAGGTGCCTTATCTTGCACTGACTGTTTCCATCTGCGTGCATACCCTTTGCATATTTACTATAGCAAATCTGAAAGCTAGGTCAAGTTATAATTTAGGCTAAAAGCTGTTAAGTGTTATTTCTCTTACAGATTGCTGCAGTTGAGCTCTAAATTTAGATATAAGTCAAGTTAAAGTACTGTTAAGTTGAAGTGTTGAGCTTTAGGCAGCATTCCTTTTCATTATTGTTTACACTGTTTTTGCACACACACACACACACACACGGGGAGGGGATGTCATCCTGGTGTATTTGGTCAAATGTTTTGAATAGAGTGTAACTGAGGCAGAACATTTGGGGATCATTGAGGATCAGATTAGTGCCAATCCCGTGGTTGGTACCTCTGGTGCCACCTGGTGTTTGCCCAAGAATTGTTTGGGTGATCTCTGGAAGTCCATTGTTACCTGAGAGGCATTTTTGAATTGCTGGTTGTGTTTTATGGCTTAGCTTTCAACTAAATGCTTCTTTGGAAGGACAGATCAAGACATTTTGGCTAAGTTTAGATTAGATATAAGGAAAAAAGTTCTTCATCTAGAGGCTGGCTGGGCACTGAGCAGGCTTCCCAGGGCAGTGGTCACAACACCAAGCTTGACAGAGTTGGAGAAGCATTTGGACAACACTCTGTGTCACATGATGGGATTGTTGGGTCTGTCCTGTGAAGAGCCAAGACCTGGACTTGATAATCCTTGTTGGTCTCTTCCAACTCAGAATATTACATTGTTCTGTGAAGTTTAGAGTTTTCTTGCTGTTAGGCATCTTTTTATCATGTATCTGTCTTTCCCAGGTGCCCCAGGAATAATCTCTCCTCCATATGCTGGAGCTGGCTTTCCTCCTACTTTTGCCATTCCTCAGGCTACAGGTACTGTATTTCGTAAGTTGAAATTTTATGTAGGTCTTCTGTAGCTGAAGCACCTTCGTGTTTTAAATCAAAATAGTGATAGTTTTGTTTGGGTTAGCCATGTAAATTCTAAATACTGGCATTTAGACATGGAAGGGATGGTGATCCAGTACATCACCTCAGCTAGGAATGCTGTGTGCAGCTGCAGCACCTCTGGGCAATGTCCTGGTGATGGGGAAGAAAATGCATAAAGCAGAATGGGAGAAACAGTAAAGGCAAACTTTGAAATAATATGGAGAAGCGGTGAGGAGATACAAGTTCTTGTGCTTTGAATTTCCTCATGTCATTACAGAGATTGGGCCCTCTATTTGACAGCTGTAAATGTGGTCAGAAGCAAGGAATCTGTCAATTTTTTTCCTAAATATTTTGAGAAAGCTGATCTTTAAGGTGAACTTTGAAGTTCACAGCTCAAGTTCACAGATGATTCCCGAAGTAGCCAAGAGTCTGAAAACTGGGGGTGCTGAACATGCTTGCAGGAGTGCCAGCCTAAACAAGTCTTGCTGGGGTTTTCAGCATTCCAAGCCACGTTGGCTCTCTGGGAATATGATGGAATTTCCTTTCTTATGACAAACAAGCAGAGTGGGCTGTTGAGGCATTGCTGTTTTGGTAACATCCAGCCCTGCTGAGGGAACAAGAAGGGCTGTTTTGGGGATTAATCCATGGAATTGACTACTAGGAGTTGTTTCTTGAGCTCTAAAGCTCTTGCCCTTGAAGGGCTGGAACAGGAGGTGCCAGCTGGTACTGGGAGCTGTCTAGGAATGCCTGTCAATCCAGCTGCAAGTGGTTCCCACTCAGGAGAGCTGGGTGCTGGTGGCACAGGGTACCTGGTGGTTGCATGCGTGACGAGAGCACATTGTGCATGCCCTGGTTGGACGGACCCTCCCCATGCCCCGTGTGTGACACCTGTCCTGCACAGCAGAGCTGAGGCTTTGTGCTCATCCGCTGCTTGTGAAACATGCTCGAGAGGGTTGAGGCACCTGCTCAGCACCAGGCACTGCAAGAGCAAATCCTCTTAGAATCCAGAACATTTCCTGCAGCACCAGAAGCGGAGGCTCCTGTTGCCCTTAGGGTTACATGGGCACTTCTGGGAATGATGCATGGTTCAGAGAGTGTGCTGTTCTCCCTTCTGGTGCAGCAAATACACTAGAGTACATTCTGTTAATTCTTTACTGGTTAATATTCTTTAATTTCCAGGCCTGACAGTTCCAAGTGTTCCTGGAGCACTAGCTCCTTTGGCTATTCCAGCAGCAGCTGCGGCGGCTGCAGCAGGACGGATTGCCATTCCCGGCCTGTCTGGGACAGGGCACTCCGTGCTGCTGGTTAGCAATCTGATCCCAGAGGTTAGTGCAGTCCTAATTTTACTTTTTTTGTTCTCCTTCCTGTTATCTCTGCTTTCACTTTCTGAACACGGATTGGGCTGAAATTCATTGAAAGTGAAATCCTGCTGTATCCAAAGGAAGCCGCCCCACTAGAGCAGCCGCTGCCGTGCTCTGACAGCCCCAGGTGCAGGGCAGAGCAGTACTCTAGTTGCTGAAGGGAAATGGGAAAGTCCATCTCAGATTGAAATTGCTCTTCCTTGGTTCAAAGCCAAGGATGCTGCCTGCCTGCTCTTGTCCCCCAGAGACTACAATGCCTGTCCCTTCCTCCCTCTTCTGTGTGGCGTCTCCCCACCATTCCCATGGATTAGTGTCATTTGGGTCACAGAATAGCCATGTCCATTCCTTTTCTTTGGCATGTTGTAATTTTTAATACATTCATTCAGAACTACAGAGAGGCTTCATGCTGATCTTTGCTCTTTCTGTGTAGTGTCTGGATCCCTGCTAGCTTGACCTTGTACCTGTGCAGTATTTCCTCTGCCATGTGCTTGCACATTTCCCCCTTCCAGGATTCCTGGAAGTTTTTCCTTAGCTAAACCCTTTAACAGCTCACAGTTTACATTTTCAATTCTGCTTAACTGAGTGAGTTGAAGTATTTGGATTTCTCTAAAAATAATGCAAATAATATTTGAACAAAAACTTTGTTTAATGAAAGACAGCACCATAAGGGAATTGGATATGGGGGGGCTTGAATTTTCCTTCAGTCAGCCCCTGGATTTGGTTGGATTGAAAGTGTAGGACCTCTGGTGTTCAGCAGAGTGATGAGGCTCTGCTGAGGAGCTGTAACTGGTGGGACTGTGCACACACGTTAATAGCACTTTGCAAAGCTGTAAAACTTACCAGTGATGGCAGAGTCACCACAAAACCTCTTTGGATCAAAGGGGAAGCCTGGATGTGTTGAATGAGCAAAATGTTTTAATGAGATGAACCAATTGGATCATGTTTCAAACTGCTCTTACCTGTCATTGCTGTTCCCTTCAGGGCATGAAATAACAGCAGGGGCTGTGGAACAGTTTTGCGATTTGCTGCTCATGCTGCCTGGAAACTGCTCTGCCATTCCAGGGACTCTCATCTCTGGTTTGTTCTACCCTGATAATTGCAGGTGTCATTTTACCCGACCAGTGTGGTGCTTCCAAGTGTGTGTTCCCAGGAAGCTGTTGGGTGCCTGGATGGTAGTGGCAGGACAAGGGGCTGTGCTGCACCTCTCAGGTTTCTCACAGCTCTGTTTAGGCAGGAGCAAGCAGTTACTTCATGCCCTGTGGTTTTTTTGAGGAGCTCTTCACTCTCCATCCAGCTTGTCTTTGGGCTAGAGAGACTTTGGGACTTGGACTGAAGCTGTGAACTAACAGACATGAAACTTTTTCCACTGCCTGTATAATCAGTGTTGTAGAAACTTACCTGTGCCACAACCAGTTAGTAAAGAGACAGTATTGCCTGGAGTGACTGCTCTGCCATGGGGTTTTCCTGAGTGGGAATCATGGGAGCTGAAATGGCTCCATTTTTTCTTCCACAAGAGTGGAAGCAGTCCACACATTTCAGCTTGTGGTGACCCAGCACTTTGAGTTTCTGCACGGTGAGGTCAGGCCACAGAGCAGGAAGGGAACAGTCCTCTACAAACAAGGTACCAGCTCCTTATCTGAGTGTGTCCAGCAGACCTTGGAGTGGGATTTGTGGCCGTACAGCTGCTCATCCACATGATCTGTTTGTTTAAAGCATCAGTTGATATCCAAGGTGGACGTTCCTTGTTTCTTTCCAGCCAGGTATTATGGCATGGATTGCTTCCTGCAGTTCCTGACCCCAAAGCAGCAAATGAAGCTGTTTGTGACTTGGTCCATGAAGTCAATAATTGTAAACAGAGAAGATATTTTTAGTTGAATTTTAGGGAATGCCATTGCAATTGAATTGGTTATTGCAGCCTGTTGAAGTCACTCTGGGGGGATACTGTCTCTTACTTCTTTGTATATCTGAAGTAAAAATGCCTTTTCTTTATCATTGTGTTCCACTAGGTAAAACCTATTAACTGTTTCTGTAAGCAAGTTATTGTATGTAGAATTCTATAAATCTGACTGATGGAACACTACATATTCCTTATGTATTTACTGACCTGTGTTTTTTGCTACTTTTTTCTTTTCTCCCCATCCCTGAATTTTTTTTCTTCCCCCGATCCGGAATTTCTTTGCCAACTGACTGCACGGTACTTCTGCTTCCTGTTGTTGCTTGAAACAAAAAAATAAAAACATTCCCCTTCCAAAAAAAAAAAAAAATAAAACAAACCCTGCTCTTCGGAAACCAACCTGCCCTTCAATATTAACCATCTTGAAAACTTCATCATCCATCAACCAATTTCGCCATTTCCTGCGGGGACTCTGCCCTTCCTCGTTGTGGACGATTTGTGCAACCTCGCTCTCCCCTTCGATTCCTTACCTCTTCCCTGTCCCTCCGCTGCCTTGCTCTGCTGTTCTCTAAAGAGAGTTACACCCCAATGCCTCTTTATTCTTTTCGGTATGTTATTATTCACACTTTTTATTACCTTGTTTTTCATTTATTTGAGATTACTTTTTGATACTTCAGAAATGTACAGTTTGCAGTTTGCCTTTTTTTTTTTTTTTTTGAATGCATAATTTTGGTTTTACATTGTTTACTTAGTTTGCTGTTTAATTTAGTTTGCTTTTGATTTTGGTTCAGTTCTGCATGGGTTATTGCTTTGCATGTCTTTGATAAGAGTTTTAAATTGTGAGAGCATGCAAAATTGTCCAGTCTTCTGGCAGTAAGATTTTGGCTTTTTGCTGAAACCCAATGTCTTTTCTTTAATGTATTGTTCCATTATTATTCTGCTATATAAGAATTCCCTTAATTAGAGCAGAATATTGTAGCCATGGTTGGAATGAGATCAGTTCTGGTTGGGAATGGATGTTTTTGCTGTTGGATTGATTAGCTGATGTTAAGTTGCATTAGACTTTTTGTTTCCCTGCCTAAGACTGTTCTTGTTTCCTCCCTCTTTGAAGGAGTCTATGGTGATGTGCAGAGGGTGAAGATTTTATTTAATAAGAAAGATAATGCCCTGGTTCAGATGGCCGATGGGAATCAGGCCCAGCTTGGTAAGCTTGGCAGGGTCAGACTCTGGGCAGTTAGGGACAAAATGGAAAGTTAAAACTTTATTTTTGGCACTTTCTTCTCTTCCAACAGAAGACCCAAATGTATCCAGGCCTTGTGGGGTGTGGCTGTGGGGCAGCTCTGGGGCTGGGGTGGCTCGTGGGTGCGAGAGGGAAGTAGGCAAAGAGCACAGTGAAGCAGAGGGGCCCTGCAGGGTGTGGTGTCTGTGATGGCAGTGAAATTCTGGCCTTGAATTGGTGTCTGGACAAAACTGAAGTACCCTGCAGTCAGGTCTGTCCTCCCCTTGCAGCCATGAGCCACTTGAATGGGCAGAAGCTCCACGGGAAGCCGATTCGTATCACGCTGTCCAAGCACCAGACAGTGCAGCTGCCCCGTGAGAACCAGGAGGACCACGGCCTGACCAAGGACTATGGGACTTCTCCTCTACATCGTTTCAAGAAGCCAGGCTCCAAAAATTTCCAAAACATCTTTCCCCCTTCTGCCACTCTTCATCTGTCCAATATTCCGTAAGTATCTGCAGGGAGAGTTCCTGTGTGGCTGAGTATTGAAGTGTTTGCAGCCTCGGTGTTGCTGTCAGGAGAGCTCACCCAGCTCCCTGTTTTATTGTCTTGCCATGCCAAGAGGCTGCTGGGAGGGAATTTAGAAAACTAATGAATTTTTGTGAGATTCCCTTGGTCTGTCAACATCTGTGACTGGGAAAATTTTTTGTTTCAGACCTTCAGTAACTGAAGAAGACCTTAAGTTGTTATTTTCGAGCAATGGTGGGATGGTCAAAGGATTCAAATTCTTCCAGTAAGTGTTGTGTATTATGTCCTCTTCTTACTCTGGGCTTTTCATATGGGAAGGGTGGAAGCACGTGGTTCTACTCAAAAGGGTCAAAGGTGAGCAGAATCCTTAGTAACAGTGTGTGACTGTGGAATAAAGAATTCCTGAGTAACCTTGGGTTGAGCACTGAATGAGCAGTAGGGCTGCATGTGCTTGCCACAGAGATACTCCTCTAAAGAGTGAGTGTGCTGCAGGTACCTGGGGGGTTCATCATTCTTTGCTAGATGGGAGAACTTGGATCAAGTTGGGGAAGTTCCTGCAATGGAATTAAACATGCCTGAAACTTGTGTCTTGTCAGGAAGGACCGTAAAATGGCTTTGATCCAGATGGGCTCTGTGGAAGAAGCCATTCAGTCCCTCATTGACCTCCACAATCATGACCTGGGGGAGAACCATCACCTGCGTGTGTCCTTCTCCAAGTCCACCATTTAGAGCTTGGGAAGGCCTGAGTAAAAATGGACTTAACTTAAAACCTCTGGGGTTCAGCCTTGACATTAAAAGGCTGGACACCAGGGTTTCAACTTCCATCATTCCAGAAAAAAAAAAAAAAAGCCACTTTAAAATGCAGCTGAAGTGACCTTAAAAGACCAGAGATTTTATTTTTTTAAAGAGAAATCAGTTTACCGGTTTTTAAAAAAAAAAAGAAAATGAATTCCTCTTGCTAACCTTGCGGTGATGGGTAACAATCTTGACTGTTCCAATAAAAATATCACAAGTTCAAGTTTACACTATGGAACCTGCTCTGGGAAATTCCCCTCCCCTCCTGCTCCTCCTCCCCCAAAAAGCAGATCCCAACAAGTTTTATCAGGTTTCACATTGATGCCTTTTTTAATTTCCTTACCCATCCATGCCTTGAAAGACCTTAAAACCACTGTGTGAATTCACTGTAGCGCCTTGGAGTCAGGATTGTGGTGACCAGGAGCTCCCAACCTGCCCAGCACAACACTCGGTTGCGTTGATCCCACCTTACCTGTGCACCTGCTGTCCTGTGCCTTAAACTTTCAACTTCTTTGGGGAAAACATCTGAGCTGCAGGGAGGGGATGGGCAGAGCTGAGGGGGGGAGCGGCTCTGGCTGACGATCAGCTGAGGGAGCTGGCAAAGTGAATAAAGGAAATTTTTGGGCTGTGACACAGGGCAGTCGTTCCCCGCTGCCCTGTGTGTGTCTCCATCTCCACGTGTGCCCTGTGCCACTTCCCAGTCTGCTCGTGGGTCATTGCCACCTGCAAGCTCAGGTGGGAGTTAGCTGAGAGCCTTTGTGGCTGAGCTAAGGTCTGGGTGGGGGAGCATTCCCAAGGCCAAATCACATTCCAGTGTCAGGAGCAAGCCTGCAGGCTCTGCCCTCACAGAGCATTGGCGAGGGACAAAAGAGCCGCTGTGGGACACTTGTGAAGATAAATCAGAGTTTGTCAAAATTGTGTGTGTATATACCTAAATGCTTGGCTAGGATTTGGAGAATCCTTGGATACCCCACAATTAGAAAGGTACCTGCAAGAGGTACCTTTGTGCCCCTAATTGGAGATTAAAGAGGCTGCTGTAGCTCCGCCGTCGTTCTTAGAGCATGTCTTCAGCATTTGAGCTTTTGTTTGAATCTTTGTATTATACTTTGATGCCGTTGCTGTCCTCTGTGCCTAGCAATATTTCCAGTTGACCAAATATTCTAATCTCTTTATATGCAAAAGAAATAGTTTTAAGTACCTTTTATAGAATGATAAGATGGTATAAACGTAATCTAAATTTACTCCTTTGTGGTATTACCCATGTATACTGTACTTTATTTTCTTTGTTTTGTAATTGAAGCTGTAGGGCAGGAGTAGTTTCCAGGCTGAGGTCGTGGCTGAGGATGAGCAGAGCCGAGGGTGTGAGAGAATGAGCACAAACAGCTCAGACATAGAAGGAAAAGGACCCAGGCTAAAGATATTTTTTACCTTTTGAACATATAAGCCCAGATGTTGTTCTAGGAAGGGAATTTATTAAAAGTAGAATGCAGCAGATCAGTTTTTCCCAAGGATACAACAATTTTTATTTTTCTTCTGGCTTACAACTCTTTCCCGGGCCATTCTGCCTTCTATTCCGTGTGATCCGATGTTGCCTTACATTTCCCTCTAACCTGCAACCTTTTCAGATGCAAAATAACAAGAATCTTGTACTTTTTTTCAGGGTTTTTCTGCAAATTGTGGACCAAAGTTTGTTTTTTAATTGTCTTAGTGTTGCAAGTTCTGATTTCCTTGCTTGGTGTGGGAGCTCTTGACTTGCCTAGCACTGAGTGTTTGGAAAAGTCTTAACTTTCTGTAGTTCCTCCCTGGACTCTCAAGGATATGAATTATGCTGGAGAAGCATGTGAGGTCCGAGTGAGGGTCCGGCTGGTGCTGTGGTGTGCTGGATACCCCTGAGGAGGGCAAGACCCTCGCTGACAGCATCACCCCAGCTGCTCTTGGGTACCTCTAAATCTGGGTGAGCTGTGCTGGAGCCAGGGATCTGTCCCTGCAAAGCTCCCCAAGGCCCTGCCAGCATCCTGCAGGAGGGCACAGCCTGTGGTTTGTCCCCTCCTTAGTGAAACACCTCCCACAGGGGACCCAGCCCAGCAGCACTGGGGTGACTGGTCAGTGCCCCCCATCACCCTCCCCAGCACTGGGGAGGCTCCCAGGGCCGGGCCCTGGCTGGGACACTCTGGGTGTCCCATGGAAATCACAGATGGATTTGGGGTGACCAGGCCCCCAGCACGGCAGGTGCTCCCTTCGGATCCTGTGTTTGCATGTAAAGAATGTGAGTAACTAAGGGTGTACATATTTATAATTTTTTTATACCTGTTGTAAGACATGAGGGGCAGCAAAACCCAGTTTTTTATGGTGACCAGATGTATTGTATATTTTGATAACAGCAATTCCAGGTTCAGTATTGTGGAAGGTGGGTGGGGAGGGGAAGTGTACACACCATCAGAATTCCATTGCCTCTTTCAAAGAATGTTTGTAATGCAAAATGAAATGAAATTAAAACTATTTTATAACAACCTTTGTACCTTTCTGTAGCTCCATTATTTCCTGTTGAGATTGTAGAAGCAGTTGGTGCCCAGTCTGTACTTGTGCTTTCAATAAATTCTTCTGTATCCTTCACTCCTGATCTTCCTCCTCTTTATTGTGCCTGTTTTGCTTCTGATTTTTCCTTCTCATGTAATTCCAGCTGCCTCATTTTATTTAACTTTGACTTTTCACACACTCTGGGCTGGCAGTGCGTGTCCCTGTCTCCGTGGAGCTGTGGGATGGGGTCCGGCTCTCCGGCCCCTTGGTGCCAGGCTGGAGCCCCAAAGCCTGAGGCTGCCAGGCCCTCACTGATGCCCTGCCTGTGTCACACTCCAGCACTTTGTTACTTCATGTTCCTAAACTTTCCATATGTTCTGGCTAATATCCATGAAAAATAACCCCCTTCGAGTCAAACCCTCCTCTCTGTAGTCCTGTGCTGTAGCTGTGGGGCTGGATGTGACATTCTCCATCCTGTGGGATGAGGTGCAGTTCCCATCTCTCCGTGACCTCCCTCAGGAGCATTGTGCTTCCTTAGGGCTCTGGTTCTGTATGCTCAGCTCTGCTCAAACTGTCCAAAAGTCACCAAGTCCTGGGGGGAGACAATTCCCACCTGGAGCTGCCTTTGGGCTGAGCTGGCATTAGGCCCCAGTGTATTCCACGGGCGTTTGCATGGCCCTCTGCCTCCAGGGTTACCGAGGGGGTCCTGCCGGAGCCGGGGGCTGCTGAAAGGGGCCACTGTTGTTCCTTGAAAGGCTGATGGGATTTGTAACAGCTGCCTCTGTGCCTGTGAAAGCCGGGCCGAGAGCGATGCCTTGCATTAGAGTGAGCAAGGTCACTGCTCCGGGGTTGCTTCCCTGAGTTCTCTGGGACCCAGCCCAGGCTTTGCAACCATCGCGGGCATCCCTGCACCCTTCCCTGGCCCCTCGGACACTGCCGTGGGTGAAAGATCCGACCGGGGTGGCAGCGATGCATGGGGTCCCCATGGGAACAGTGGTGGCTTTGTGGAGGTCGCGTCCTGCCCCGGTCCTGCTCTTCATCCCGCTCCCAGCCCCCAGCCCGGCCGTGCCCCAGATCCAGCAGAGCCCGTGGCGGGGGCTGCCTCTGCACCCTGCGCCCCCCGGGCGGCTGTGACAAAACTGCCCGACACCGGAACAGGGAAAAGTGGAGGAGGTGGGAGCTGCTGCAGGAGCGGGCTCTGCACCAAAGGGCTCTTCCAGCCCCTGCCCGGAGCCGGGGGAAGGTGCTGCCCGCGGGGTGAGCACCCTAAAGCCCGGCCTTCCGCACGCCCTCAGCACCGGGGGTGCGGAAAGGGAATTAGCTGTCAGCCGGAACCCCAAATCGGGGAGCGATTTGGGAGCCCCAAGTCGTGAAGCGAGCCCCGGGGCGGGGCCAGGAGTGGGGCTGAGCCCTTTGTGTGTCACAAAGGCGGGCCCTGCCCCTGCGGCTCACCCGGGGGACACGCGGACGAGCCGGGCACTCCTGGCAGAGGGTGTCCCCAGCGGAAAAGGCCGGGACACCGGGCACGTGTGGTGCCGAGGCACGGTCCAATGGAGCTGATGGGGCGGGGGCTGACAGCCCTCCTGCTGCAACCTGAGGCGGGCGAGGATGAGGATGAGGATGAGGATGAGGATGGTCCCGCTCCCTCCCGACCCCGCGATGCAGCAGCGGCTGCTGGGGGCTGCCCGAGGAGGGGTCGAGGCTGCGAGAGCGGCTGCGGGGCTGGGGGGGTTGCCCGAGACTACGGGAGCGATGCGGGGCTGTCAGTTGCCATGGAAACCGCTGGGTCAGAGGCGGCGGGAAGCGGCGTGTGACGCCATCGGCACCGCAATGAGCCGTGAGCGCGGGGGCGACGTGGGGCTGCCGGGCTGGGGGCCCCCGCATCGCCCCGACCCCCACCAAGGACCGCCGGAGCGTGGCGTCAATCCCGGTGACCTTCGCCAGCGGCTCCGGGTCACCTCTCTGCGGCACCACGGCTGGATGGAGCAGCCCCAGGGCTCTCGAGCTGGTTGGAGTTGGACCCCCTCGTCTCCCGCCCCCCAGGGCCCCCCACAACCCCGCACACCACGAGCTGCTGCCACAATCCTCCTGCTAATCCCGGGTGGCTTTTCCAGCACCGAGTCAGGGTTATGTGGATAATCCATATGTTTGCAAGGCAAAGGCTTTGGGATATCTACTGCTAATCCAATTGGCAGTGGCAGTTTGGTGCCATCGGCACAGTGTCCTGTGGAGGGGGGGACTCGGCTGCCCCTGCCACTGCTGCCCGGGCTGGGAACTCCCACGGAGCCCTGGTTCTACCCCTCCCAGCTGTGGGATTCAGCTGCCCCCACCTGCCAAAATAACCCAGCCAGGGAACATCCACGTGTTTATTTGCTTTTCAAACCACAGTAGCTCCAGCTGTTGCCCGACATTCACAGCCTAGAGATCCCCTCCCTGCTCCCCCCAAACCTCAGCTGCAGCTCAGGGCTGCTCCTCCTGGGGCAGAGCTCAGCCCCCACTGCACCCCCACCCCAACACCCCCCTCTCCTCCAGTCCCTGCAGTATTTACATCCTCTCACGCCCAGAGCCACAGCACAGGGCAGAGCCCCCCTCCCAGTCTGTCCACCCTCAGGCTCCCTCTGTACTGGTGGTGCTGGATCAGGGGGTGTCACAGGACCCCCAGCACCCACAAACCCCCACATGAGCTATGGCCTGCTGCCCCACAGCAGCCTCTTTCCCCTGTTAAACCCCTTAATCTAGTCCCCCCCAAAGCCCTTCAGCACCATTTCAGCACCATTTGTCCCTCCCCACCCCCCTACAGACATCCACTTCCAGAGCCAGAATAAAATAACCCCTCGGAAATGTCAGCACCAGTGTTAGAGAGAAAAAGGAAGTCAAAAGTGCTTGGAGCTGCCCAGCCCCACAGCCTGTGGTGGGGCAGAGCCCCACCAGCTGCCCGAGCAGGAGCAGAGTCCCATGCCGGGGATCCCAGAGATGTCTCAGCTGGCTCAGGACCAGCGTGGCCGTGCTGCTCAAGAGCAAAGCCAGCCCCATCCTGCCATCCCCTGCAGAGGGTCCCCGGCATCACAGAGCCCCCCCCAGCTCAGGGCAGGGGCGTGGGGCCCCGGCAAGGCACCGGGGCTCAGTCCTTAAACCTGCGGCCTGCCTGCATCTTCTTGTAGTACAGGTCCACCTCGCTGTCCGCCGCCCCGTCCCGCTCGGCCGGCTTCCTCCGCAGCGTGGAGTCGCGGCTGGCTGTGGCCAGCAGCCCCTCGGGGGGGGCCTCCACCCGCTCCCCACCACCCCCCGCTGCCCCCGGGATGGCGGCCAGGCTGCCATAGCGTGGCTCGTCCTGCTCCATGTCGCTGACAGAGGAGCCAGGGGAGACACCGGCGCTCTTGGCTGGGCGGAAGCCGTGGAACTCCTTCCCCACCTCACCCAGCTCGTAGGTGTCTGGCCCTTCTGGCCCCTTCGGCCCCGACTTCCACTCCCAGGGCCCATTGCCAGCAGAGAGGTGGACAACAGGGTGGTGAGGGGCGTGGGCGTCTATGGTGATGATGCTGGAGCTGTCCCGCTCGGAGGGCGAGCGGTACTGCGAGGAGTCAGAGCTGGTGGAGGACGAGGACGTCTCCGAGTGCTTGGGGGTGACAGAGACAAGGCTCTGCTGCTTGGACATGGCGATGACCTGCATCAGGCGCGGGGGGTTGGCCACCCTTTGCGCTCCCCCCTTCTCTGCCACCATCACCCACTTGGCCCTCACGGCCGCCCCGCTGCTGGCCGCGGCCCCGGCGCCCGCCTGGCTCTCCTCGGGGATGTGCACCAGCTGCGAGGCGCCCGGCCGGGGCTGGATGAGCACGCGGGGCCCCATGGCCGCCCGCTCGGCCGAGCGCGCCTGCACCGTGGGGTACAGGGAGGGGGGCACCTCCTCGCCGGGCTCCCCCACAGCCCGGCCCTGCGCCGCCTCCTCCGCCAGCGTCATACTCCGGCCCTCCAGCGACTTCTGCTTCCACTCCGTGATGAGCTGCTTAGAGCGGGAGGCGTCCACGGGGACGTGGATGGTCATGTGGCGCCGCGCGGGGTCATCCATGGAGGGGGTGTTGACGCGGGGCAGGGTGTTGCTGAAGGTCACCATGTTCTCCTTGCCCATGGGGCTGCGGGGGGCCAGCAGGTCCACATCCACGCTGGCCCGCTTCAGGCTGCCCAGCGAGTTCTTCTCGCGCTGCACCGGCCGTGCCGCCTCCTCCAGCCGCGCCTGCGGGTTCAGCTCGTCGGTGCTCACCGACTTGTTCTGGTGGTAGACGGAGTCGTGGCCCCGCTGTGTCAGCGCCCGCAGCGCGTCCTTGGTCGGTGCCTGTGTCGGGACCCGCTCCGTTGGGGCACGGAAGTTGCCAACAGCATGGAAAGCCTGCGGGAAGGGGAACCACAGAATCCTAGGATGGTTTGTGTTGGAAAGGACTTTTAAAGGGCATCTAGTCCAATGCCACAGGCATTGGACAACTTCCACTAGACCAGGTTGCTCCAAGCCTTATCCAGCCTGGCCTTGAACACTTCCAGGGATGGGGTAGCTGCAGCTGCTCTGGAGAGTGGAGTCAAATGGCCCCAGCAGGATCCCCCAGCCCCCTCCCTGGGCCAAGGGCAGGACCAGCACCCACCAGGTACGCGGCAATGCCAGAGCCGATCAGGAAGCCCACGTAGACGTCAGCGGGGTGGCTGCGGTACTGGGTGATCTGGGTCAGGCCACAGATGCCGGCGGCGATGGCGAAGGCAAAGACCAGGATGGGCTTGAGGAGCTTGGTGCTGTCTGAGATGATGGAGTTGAAATACATCTGTGGCAGGAACAGGCTGTTAGTCACGGCCCTGGCCATGCACAGAGCTCTTGGGTGCATGTGGGACTGCAGGTGCCTGCACACACACCCAACACGGGCACAGGAATATTGGGCAGAGCTTGTCTGTGCCATAGCAGAGGGACACAGCTGCCCATGGCATGGGACTTGTGCCAAGCCAGCATGTGCCAGGCAGTGCTGGGAACTCACCGACACGTAGACAGCAGCGAAAGCCGAGAGTGTGGCGTGCTGGGATGGGAAGGTCTTCCTGCAGGGAGAAGGGACGTGGCTAGGACAAGGCAGGAGGGCTGGCAGTGTGGCACAGGGCTCCCCTGGCACGTACCTGGCAGAGAGGATGGCGTGCTTGTCAGTGCCTGAGCAGATGTCCTGGGTGATGTAGGGGTTGGCATCGCAGGGTGTGCCCAGCAGTGTGTAGTTGGGTTTGCAGACGGTCAGGAAGAAGGGAGCGTGGTAGCCTGTGGCCAGCTGGATGACATCTGTCACCAGGGCTGTGGCACAGAGCCCGAACACGTGGACGCCTGGGGATGGCAGGAATGGGACAGTGGGTCACCCATGTGGGGCAACCAGGACTCACCCAGCCCCGAGGCACCCACTGGGATGGGTTCGGTGCAGTGTCCAGGGTCTGGGTGGAGCTGTGCTCCTGTTATCACAGCCAGGGTGGCCCCACATCCCCTCCAGCCCTCAGGTTCTGTCCAGGCTGTGGCACAACGTACCCACAAACCTGACGGTGCGGCGCAGGAAGGAGTTGAAGTTGCAGCCACCAGCGTTGATGCTGCCCTCGGCACCGGCGCGGCCCTTCAGCCGGGACTGCAGGCAGTACACCATGCCCTCCCCGACCATGATCTGGGAAGGAACCGCTGGCTCAGGTGGGACTGAGGGGGGCAGAGCCACCCGACAGATGCTGGACACTGCCAGGCACCGGGACCCCAGTCCCCGGCTCTGTCCTGACCCCCAGCGGGACAAGCCCAGACGCACCGAGGCGGCGGGCGCGGCGAAGGCCAGGCTGAGCAGCATCAGCAGCGGGATGAGCTCCTCGTTGGTCTCCACGTAGGGCATGGAGAGTGCCCGGTCATGGCACTGGAAGCCCACCTTGGCCGGCTTGAAGAGGTCCGTCAGCTCCAGGAAATAGAGCGTCACAACGGAGGAGGCCACGATGGGCAGCTGTAGGAGAGACAGTGGGGACCGACGACCCCCGGAGCGATGGCACAGCACAGCCCCACCAGAATGGGGCACAGAACCCGACCTGCTGTGCCAGGACCCGGGACAGAGCCCCTGCACAGCCCCCATGCTGTGCCCACCCAGCCCACACCCACCTCCACGAAGTAGAAGCAGGGCAGGAGTGTCATGCTGTCCTTGGGGGCACGGGATTTCTCCTTGGGGGGGATCATGGTCCTGGGCAGGTGCAGGGGTCCCACCGGGCTGTGCCTCCACCCTGTGGGGGCATGAGTGTCACCTCATGGCAGAGGGGTGGGCAGCCATGGTCACCCCTGGTCACCCCTGCAAGTCTCTGACCCTGCAGGGGTCGGGGCACCCCCGAGCCACCACCCTGCCCTGCAGGGGTACAGGCAGCCGCATGTCACTCCCTGTCACCCCCAGGTCACAGCACTCACCAGAGAGACACAGCTGGAACTGAGGGTGCCAGCGCCCCGGGGGGGGCGGCCCCCAACTCCCCTAGGGGTGCCCAGCCGAGCCAGCGGCTGTGACAACAGGTGGGATGGAGGCTCGTCTGTCGCGACAGACGGACACCGCCGCGACAAGCGGCGAGGCTGCTGCGGAGGGCGTGCAGAGGGGGTGTGCCGCCCGCAGAGCCGGGCCCGGGATGGGGTTCCCCGAACCCTCCCGGCCCAGCCCCGCGAGGCTGCACCGAGCCCGGGCTGCGAAATGAAGGGGGGAAGGATAACGGGGATGGAGCGACGAGGGGCAGTGAACGGGGGGAAATAACGGGGGATTAACCGGGGCTATAACCGGGAGGGCGGGGGCGCAGCGGGAACCTCCCCTTCGCAGGGACCGTGCCGCAGCCGCGGGCGGGGGTCGGGGCCGAGGGATGGGAGGGGGTGTCGGGGGAGGAAGAGCGGCCCTTTGTGCCGCTCCGTGCGCCCCACTCACCTCAGCGGCGGCCCCGGGGCGCAGCGGGGCGGGGAGCGGCGGTAGCGGCGGCGAGGGGGGGATGTCCCCGGGATCCGGGATGCTCCTGCCTCGGCGGAGCGCGGGGAGCGGCGGCTTCCTCCGCCCCCGCCGCCTCCTCCTCCTCCTTCTCCTCCTCCCTCGCCCGCCGCCCCCCGCTCCGCCCCGCCGCCCCCGGCCCCTCCCGGGGCGCCGAGCCCCCGCCGAGCCCCCTTCGAGCCCCCGTGGGTCCGGAGATGGGGGTCTGGAGGGTTCGGGAGAGGGTCGGAAGGTCCAGGGGGAGAACGAGGCGAGACAAAGGGCCGGGCGGGGCCGAGGACAGCCGTGGGACCGAGCTCTCTCCGCACCGCTCCGCATCCCGGACCATGCCCAGGCACCGAGGGGCCCGGGGGGTCCCGGGGCCGCCACCAACCCGGGCTCCCTCTACCGCCGGCGCCCCGATCAACCCTTGTCCCCCTGTGCTGTGGGGGGTCCCCACTGCCCCTCCTGCCCGGCAGATTCCCCTCCCCTGCCTTGGCTTGTGGGGGCCCGAGCGGTGGCCACAGGGGTGCATGACCCCCAAACTCACTGCCCCAGAGCTCTGCCAGCCCCACCTGGGCCCTGTCGGCCGGCCAGTGCCTGCCCGTGGCACCCCAGAGCTTCGAGGGGTGCCTCAGGGCACTCCAAGCTCACGAGTAGCCCCAGGGACAGTTCCGGGGGGCCACCCTCAGCAGGAGCCTTGTGCCAGGGACTCCTCGAGCAGGAGCCTTGTGTCTCCCGAATTTGGGCCTGGGGAGGTGGGTGCAGCTCTCTTTGCTTTCTGGAGGCTCCCAGCACCTCCTGGCAGAGGCAGCAGCACCCCAGCCCAACCTGCCCCTGACCTGGCTCGGTAGAGGATCCCGGCTGTGCCCTACCCCATATCCCACCCTGCACCCCATTCCCTGCACCCCACACTCACTTGTTCCCCCCAACCACCCTCTCACGGTCCTGTCCGGGGTCTGAGCAGCCCGGGCTCCACATGGTGCCCCTGTTCCATTTTTGGCCCTAAGTGGGCAGAAATCTCCCGGCGTATTTAACATTGAAATCCCGTAATCCTTGGAAACTGCGATTAAGCTGCTCTCCCTGCGGAAAATCCCTGTTTTGAGCCGGGCTCAGCCCCCTCTCACAACGCCAGCACACTGCGTGCTCCCAGCCCTGCCCAGTGTGTGCCACCAGCACGTGGGGACAGCGGGGAGGCAAAGCCACCACTGCAGAGGGACCCCTGAGCCTCCGGGGACCCCCGGCGCCCGGCCCCCTCCTCGCCGATGTGTCCGGCCACCCGCTGGCCACGGGTCCACCGGCCTGGGGGCTCGGAGGGTCAGAGGTCGGGGCGATGGGGTGTCTGTGCAGCTGGACAAAGGGAATGCGGCAGCTCGGAGCTGTAAAAGCTCGTGGAGCAGGAAAACAAGGAGCGGGTGGGCTCCAGCCCCTCGCGGGGCGTCCCCTGGAGCCCTGCTCGGTCCCAGCTGCGCTGTCGGGAGCGCGGCCGGACCCAGCTGTGGGTAGTCACGGTGGCCATCCCGGCAAGGGGCGAGGGCGGCGACACCTCGAGGCGTGGTGAGAGGCTCCGGGGACGAGCCCGGGAGGCGGCTCCGGGCGGCTCCGCGCTCGGGGACGCGCCGGGACCGGGCGGGAGCCGAGGCGGTGGCTCCGCTTAGCGGCACCGGGGAGAAAGGCACAGGGGACCGGGGCTGCCACCGCCACCGGCGTCCCGGCCACCGCCCCTGTCGCTGCCGTCACCCCTGCCGTCACCCCTGCCATCAGCCCTGCAGGAACCCTCTCGGGGCAGGGGTGAGGAGACTGGTTTGTATCCCCGGTCACCCTCCGAGCTGGCACCCAGAACCCACCAGGGACCAGCCCCCCAGGGCGGACGGGGGCCCCTGCTCCTGGGAGGGCGGGGATAGAATTGCCGGAGCCTTCTTTTGCCAAAAGCCTGAACTTTTTCGGCATTTTAAACCCTGGCGCAGAAATCCCCGGCGGCGGGTGCCAGGGCTCGCAGCTGGGCCGGGCTGTTTCCTCCTCCCGCACTGTTTGTGCCGGGAACTCTTGACCCTTTTTATAAGTTGAATATTTCAAAACATTCAGCCCATGCTGCGGAAACCCCCTCCCTCCCCCCGTTCCCTCCGCTCCCCCCTTTCCTGCCCCCCTCCCCCGCCGCCCCAAACTGGACATAAAAGCGAGTCCCAGCCCCAGCCCCAGCTGAGCAGCGTCTGCCCCGCAGCCCCCGCAAACCCCGCAGCCCCCACACACCCCAAAACCCCGTGTGGAGGAATGGTTATGTGAAAAGGGTCACATAGGCACAATGCATGAGATGCAGGCCATAAGGGACCCAGTAGTTTTCCACCAACAAGTATTGTAGATGCAGGCGAACCCAGTGGGAAGAAATGATGATGTATGACTCAATTCAGAAGGCTGAATTATTTCTTTATTATAATTATGATAAAATACATTAATATACTATGTAAAAGGAGGATACTAAAAACTACATACTACTTTCTCCTACTCTAAACTCACCAAGTCGTGACGCTCTCGCAAGAGTACTGACACAGGTGGATTGGATTGGCCATCAGGCTCAAACAATCCTCACCAGAATCCAATCAAGCACTCACTCCAGGTAAACAATTCTTCAAACATATTCCACATAGGAAAAACAAGGAGAAGAAATAGAAATTGTTTTCTCTTCCATTTCTCTCTGTGCACCTCTATGAAAAATCCTGAGTGAGAGAAATGTCCTTGAGCACAGCCACTAGACAGTAACAGAACATGGTTACACAATAACAAGATATGAAACACACAAAGTAAGCAAAAAGGAGAAGGAACAATGACCACAGGAATGCATAAGGGGAAGGGTTGACATTTCGCTAGTTACCCAATAAGGAGCTCGCTTTTGCACTATGTATGAACCTCATTATCGATGGTATAAAAGGACTGCTATTGCTGAAATAAAATTGAGACTTGCTCATCAATCATATTGGTTGTTGCATTTCTCCCACCAACTCCGACAAATGGTGACCCCAATGTGATCCTGAAGACGGTGACCACGGCAGAGTGGTGGATGGGGAGCGGATCCCTAGCAGTGGGGGCAGCAGCTAAGCCAGGAGGGCTGTGCTCTGGACGACCTTAAAGAAGGATCCAGCCGCAGTGTGCTGCCGAAACCTTGAAGGGCTGCAACAGCGCTGACGACCACAAAAATGGAGAGGCAAGCAGCATACGATTTATTTACTTGTTTTTTAGAAAAGAGACAGGTTAAAGATATAGATTTGCATAAAGAGTTGCCCGGTTTGTTAGCTTATGGGTATGCTAAAGGTTTCTTTGTCAACCCCCATACCGTTCATGAGTTGAGTGAATGGTGCAAGTTCGGGGATAAGTTATGGGAGCTATATTTAGAAGATGATAAGATGGCAAGGAAGATGGGTAAGCAGTGGCGTGCTATACGTAATGCACTTTTACAATATCAGGCGGAGAGGGAGGCTGCCAAAAGGGCTGTGGAGGCAGGAAAGCGGAACAGAAACGATGCTGATGAAATGTGGTCCTCCTGTCCACTTCCCCCTGCCACAACCAATGTCGTGCTTCACTCCCCCGCTACCCCTGCCGCTAACCCGTTTGCAGAAGCTCCTGCTACGGAGCCCACGACCCCTTTGGAGCCTTTGGCTCCTTGCGCTCCTCCGGCCCCCTGGCCTGATCCGTCCCCATCTACCAATGAGCCGTTCCCCATGGCCAAAAGTGACCTCGCGGAGGCCATTGCAAGGGACCGTAGGGAGACGTGGGCTGCGCTATCACGGCATGCGGCAGAGGTTGGGGATGCCGAAATGATGGAGGCAGCAGCGCTTCTTGCTTGTCCCGTCACTTTTACGCTGATTCCAGGGGGTGGGCTGAACGCTACCATCACAGCTTTAGACTGGAAATTGCTGTCACAGTTAAGGTCTACTGTTAGTCAGTTTGGGGTTACCAGCGAGCCTGTTAAACAGATGTTAGATTACATCTGGTCTACTCATATACTCTTGCCTAGTGACTGCCGAGGAATAATCAAGCTAATTTTCACAGAACACCAAAGACTACTTTTCGTGGCTCACTGGCAAGCTTATTGTCAGGAAAGTGTCACAGCTCAGCGGCAGCCAGGGGATCCGCTCCACGGAGTGACACTAGATGAGTTAATGGGAACAGGTCCATTCACTAGATCTGAAGCTCAAGTGTTATTGGGACCTGATAAGTTGAGAGAAGGCATGTCTTTAGTTCGAAGGGCTATAGACAGAATAAAAGATAGAATAAAAGCTCCTGTAAGAATACCACCATATATGAATATAAAGCAGGGAAGAGAAGAATCATTGGTGTTGTTTGTAGATAAGCTAGAGGAAGCATTAGAAAAGATGGGAACTCCAGACTTTATGAAAGGTATGTTGTTAAAACAGTGTGTACTACAGAATGGAAATCAGACCACTAAGAATCTCATAGGTTCAATGGGAGCTAATTGGACCATTGAGGAACTTCTAGAAAGGAGTGCCAACATCCCTTCTAGCCTGCAGGCAATGTTAGTAGAAGCTATAAAAGAGCTAGGGGTAGGTTTAAAGGAACAAGCAATTGCCTTGCAAAACCAGGTCTTGGCTGCCCTTGCACCCCTTCAAGCAATGGCTACGAGTAATTCCCGAACTCCCACTGCTGGTCGACAAAGGTGCTTTCGCTGTGGTGGCTCAGGTCACATTCGTAGAGAATGCAACGTGACAAATGTGTGGTGTCCCAACTGCCGATCCGACTCCCACACTGCTGCAGCGTGCAGACGGCGCCAGGGAATCGGGAGAACGAGTGCGAACAGCCGCCGGGCTACGACACAAGTAGCTGCTGCCAACACCTCAGTACATCCCTCCAGCCTGCAACTGCCGGGAGCCTCGGGATAGACCTGGCATCCGCAGTAACCGTTACTTTGATGATGGCCCGTCCTGAAAAAGTTCCAACGGGAGTAAAGGGCCCTATTGTCATTAATGGCAGACAAGTTGGAACTTTGATATTAGGGCATTCCTCAGCTAGCCTGCTAGGACTATTCGTTCTACCTGGCATCATTGATGCTGACTTTACAGGAGAACTTTGCATTATGGTCCATACTCCATTCCCTCCAGTGAGAATAGAAAAAGGACAACGAATTGCACAAGTGGTGCCATTGCCGCAGATGACCCAAACACTAGCCCTGTTACAGCAAAGGCCTCGGGAGGACAGAGGTTTTGGCTCCACAGGAGGCCTGACCATGTTAACCATAGACTTAAGTACACATCCAAGGAGGAAGGTTGAGATAAATTATAAGGGAGAGAGCCCTTCCCTGATGGGCCTTTTTGACACTGCTGCTGACTCTAGCATAGTCTCTCCAGAGTGCTGGCCACCCAATTGGCCTGTTACCGAGCACAGCCACAGTCACAGGGGTTGGAGGATTAACCCTTGCAAAAAAGATGCCACCAGTTACCGTCACTGTTGAGGGAAAGCGGATAAAAACAACGCTTTCTATTGTGCCTCTAACAGAGCGAGTGCAGTGCCTGATAGGAAGAGACCCTCTTGCCCAACTGGGTATGGTTTTGACCGATGAATACCCTTTAGGATAAGGGCCATTGTCTGGTCTTTCCCGATCCCATTGACATGGACCTCAAATCAACCTGTATGTGTGCATCAGTGGCCTCTAAAAAGGGAAAGCTTATAGCAAGCGCATCAGTTGGTTCAAGAACAGATTGTGCAAGGACATTTGAAATTGTCGACAAGTCCTTGGAACACACCAGTCTTTGTTATAAAGAAGAAATCTGGAAAATATAGACTACTACATGACTTAAGGGCAGTCAACAACCAAATGGAACCAATGGGGGCATTACAGCCAGGCTTGCCCAATCCCACAATGCTACCACTAAATTGGCCACTCCTTATAATTGATCTCAAAGATTGTTTTTTCACTATTGCACTTCATCCTCAAGACACCCGGAGTTTTGCCTTCACATTACCCTCACTGAATTGTGCTGCACCAGATCAGAGGTTTGAATGGACTTTTCTGCCACAAGGAATGCACAACTCTCCCACTCTGTGCCAGTTATATGTGGATAACTCGTTACAACCTTTACGCCAAGCTTGCCTGACGTTGTCATCTACCATTATATGGATGACATCCTGTTCGCTCAAGCTCAAAGCTTCACAGATGAACAGAAACAATGCATTGCTCAAACTTTGGCACAAGCTGGCCTCAGAATAGCTCAAGAAAAGATACAGACTTTGGCACCTTGGAAGTACTTAGGGTGGTCCTTGACTGAGCAAACAGTCAGACCACAGAAGCTCCAATTGCAAACTCAGCTGTGTACTCTCCATGATGCACAGCAGCTTCTTGGGACTTACAGTGGCTGCGCCCTATAGTCGGTATTCCTAATGACCTTCTTGATCACCTACATCCACTCTTGCAAGGTACAGACCCAGCTCACCCGGGATCCATTACCAGGGAACAACATCAAGCTCTTCAGGATATCCTTGACTGTGTCACACATGGACAAGTAGCGCGTCAGGATCCTCTTCTCCCCATTGATCTAACAACCTGGTGCGGCCCTAGGCACTTACTTGGTGCCCTTACCCAAACTAACAGAAAAACAGGGGAGGAGTGGGTGCTTGAATGGCTAATCCCTCCTCTACAACAGCATAGAACTCTATCACAAAAGATTGAGTACCTGGTGGCTCTGATAAAAAGAGGTCGCAAAAGAATATTGCAGATAACAGGAGAAGAACCGCGAACGATTCGCGTTCTCATGGGAAAGGAGACCTTGGATTGGTATTTGTTGCACAGTATGGAGTTGCAAGAGGCACTGCTGGAGGCCGGCAATGTCTTCAGCACTGAACATCCTCCCCATCCTATTCTACGGTGGATTGGGCCCGTCTGGGTAACAGCTACGTGCACAAGGCCAGCAAACCCCTGAAGCAAATGGAACATCCCATCGTATGGACAATCCATCTGAAGACATTTGGAGACATCGGTGGGAATTGCAACTTCAACCCACCTGTGAACAATTTTATTGGGTGGTCCGAGTTGCCTTTCCAGAAGTAGCAGCTGCAGTGGAACTACTGCATTGGTCTCAAGGCTTTCTCCTAGTGAACCGAGCGAGAAAAATTGTACAAGAGGTTCACCAAGAACGAGTGAAACAACTAGGTGGGGAGAGGGTAGTAATTTTAGCCTTTCAGTGTGGGATTTGTAAAACCGTTTATAGAGGTCAGGGACGTTTTGGCCCCAATCTTTTACTTTTGTATGGGTGTTCTGCTTGTACTCGCGTAGCATTTCGTATTAATGTTTTGCACGCTTTTGAACATTGGATCAGTATTAGAGAAGTTACTCCTCAACAAGTTTATCAGACATTTGAGAATAAGTGGGAAGCAAAGGTTGCACAAGAACTGTTTGCTTTGCAGTTGCAATTACAGCTTTTGGTAGGGCTTAAGAAAACTATAGTAAAAAGCTTTATGCGCATTTAAGTATGAATACTCAGATAATCTTTGTGATTTTGAGCTTATTTGGCGTAATGCAAGTTAATGGCATGCTGAAAGATATAGATGTACGTCAAAACTTATGGGTTACCTGGGCAAATCAAACAAAAAGCAGCTCCTTCTGTCTTGCTCTTGCATCAGTCTGACCCCTTTCAGACATGCTTGTTAGGAATACCAAGATTTGATAATGAGTCCTTTACAGGCTACTCCGCTGGGAAACGCAATTCATCTATGAATGCTAGTTACTGTACGGCATCGCTGTTGAGTGGGCTAAATCAAACTTTGCCTTGGGACCCTCAAGAATTAGAGTTAGTTGGATCCTGCCCCTAGGGCGAAAATGAAACAGGTTGTGTTTATTTAGGTAATAGTCATATGGGAAAGAATGACAGTGCAACTTGGCTTACACCCAAACGTCCTGTGTTTGCTAATGCCTCTCACCACTGCAGATCATAAAAAACTTATGGCTGGGGTCAAAATCATATGCGAATTTGGGCTAATCAGAGTGTGATGGCTCTCCCTGAAAATACTTTCCTCATCTGTGGGGATCGAGCCTGGCATGGTATACCTAGATACGCTCATGGAGGGCCTTGTTATTTGGGGAAACTGACACTTCTAGCCCCCAATATGACTATGATTGGAATCTTGAAGAACAACTTAATCTCAGCACGCAGTAAGAGAGATATTTCACAATTAGACCCAACTTGTGACAATAATGTAGAGCTTTGGGGAAAAGCCGCTCGATTTTTTGCATCTGCACTAGCTCCTGGAGTATCCGCAGCACATTCTCTTACAACCCTAGGGAAACCAGCATGTTGGACTGTTAAGCAATCTAATATTACTATCTCAGTTATCAAACAACTTGCGCAAGACGTTGATGCTTTGAGACACTCTATTTTACAGAATTGAGCTGCCATTGATTTTTTATTGCTAGCCCATGGACATGGTTGTGAAGATTTTGAAGGAATGTATTGTTTCAGTTTATCTGACCATGGTGAGTCTGCACACAGGCAATTACAGTGGCTTAAACGTCATACTCAGAAGATTGTAGAAGTGACCAGTCCTTTTGACACCTGGCTTGCATCACTGGGAATATCTGCTTGGTTAAGAGATGTTATTAAGCAACGTGGTGGTGTCCTTTTATTAATATTAACAATCCTCCTTTTTGGACTGTGTATCCTACGATGCTTATCTGATCGATTCACGGCCCTGGCTCATGGTGTATTTAAAGCCCAACAGAAAAACGGGGGATATGTGGAAGAGTGGTTATGTGAAAAGGGTCACGCAGGCACGATGCACGTGGTGCAGGCCCTATGGGACCCAGTAATTTTGGCATTATGTCCTTGAGCACAGCCGCTAGGCAGTAACAGAACATGGTTACACAATAACAGGATATGAAACAGACAAAGTAAGCAAAAAGGAGTAGGAACAATGACCACAGGAATGCATAAGGGGAAGGGTTGACATTTCGCTAGTTACCCAATAAGGAGCTCGCTTTTGCACTATGTATGAACCTCATTATCGATGGTATAAAAGGACTGCTATTGCTGAAATAAAATCGAGACTTGCTGATTAATCGTATTGGTTGTTGCATTTCTCCCACCAACTCCGACAACCCCGCACACGCCCCTGCCAGGCAGAGGCATCGCCAGGCTCTGCAGCCATGGGGCCAAGCCCTGCTCCCGTCCTTGTCCTCGCTCTGCTGCTGCTCCTCTGGGCCCCAGCGAATGGTGAGTGCACCCCCGCACCCCAGGGCACTGACATGGCACAGGGGCGCCTGCCCAGCTCCCCAGTTCCTGCCTCCACCTGCAGCCAGGTGCTGGTGCAGCCCACAAGGAGGGATCCAGGGATCCTAGGAAGGGACCACAGGAGTGACACTTCTCTGTGCCCCTCAGCTGAGCCAGCCTCTCTCCTGCAGGGCAG
The DNA here is from genome assembly GCA_003676055.1 of Chloebia gouldiae. Lineage (NCBI taxonomy): Eukaryota > Metazoa > Chordata > Aves > Passeriformes > Passeridae > Chloebia > Chloebia gouldiae. The sequence continues at coordinate 15,219 of QUSF01000194.1, read as the reverse complement.
CCCCGGGGACGGATCCTGAGGGGCTCTGAAGCCCGGCCCCACCTGAAGCCGTACATGGCCTCGCTGCAGCTGGATGGGCAGCACGTCTGTGGGGGCTTCCTCATCGCCCAGCAGTGGGTGCTGAGCGCTGCCCACTGCATCGAGGAGACGTGAGTGTGGGTGGGGGTCAGTGCATGGATGGGAGGGGCTGCTGAACTCAGGCTAAATCTCACTCTGGAGCCTTGACCCCCATTCAGAGTGTGGGATGCAGCTCCCACCTGCAGAGAGGACTGGGCAGCGGCCATAGGATGTCCCGGAGTTCCCTGGTGGCCTCTCCAACTGCCCACAGCACCCCATTTCCACAGCTGGGTGCAGTGACACCCCTGGCTGTTTGTCCCACACTCTGACTCTCTTCTAGGGATGGCAAACTCTTCCAGGTGCTGCTGGGTGCCCACTCGCTGACGGAACCAGAGCCCCACAAACGCCTGTACCAAGTGCGCGCCCAGTTCCCCCACCCTGGCAGCAACATCCACAACAACAAGGACGACCTTCTCCTCCTCCAGGTGGGCTGGTGGCTGATGGGACCCTCCTCCCCACCAGGCACAGCCCCTTTCCTGCAAATCCCACTGTCTCTTGGGACCCTGCAGGGTCACTGACTGGCTGAAGTCCTCATGGTCAGCCTGGGCCTGGCTCCTCTGTCCCACGGGACCATCTCTGCTTCCCCCACCAAAGACCTTTGTCCGAATGCCTCCATCTTCCTTATAGCTCTGATCTCTGGCTGCATCCGGGGGCTCCAATCAGGAGGCGAAGCCCTGAGCATGGCTGAGGCCAGGGTGGTCTCGGTGTCAGGGCTGGGCTCGCTGTGCCCTGCTGGGTCCTGGGCACAGCTGTCCCTGTGACCCGGGTCCCCTCTGGCTTTGCGGCAGCTGGAGGAGAAAGCGGAGCTGAACGCGGACGTGCGGGTGCTGCCCTTCCAGCGGGAGGACAGGGACGTGGCAGCCGACACGGTGTGCGAGGTGGCGGGGTGGGGCACCACGGACCACAGCGGCACCCGGCCGGACAAGCTGCACCAGGTGGAGCGGCCGGTGATCAGCCGCGACGTCTGCAACCACCGCACGCGCCACGACGGCACCATCACCCAGAACATGATGTGCACCGACTCCCGCAGGAAGGACACCTGCAAGGTACCACACACCCACCTCGGACCCACGGCCCGACCCCCGGAGGGCAGGGAGGGGACAACAAGGCACACAATGCCCAGAGCCTGGGAGAGGGGCTGCGGAGCAGGAGGGGACAGCGTCTCCAGGGTGGGTGCACCCTGTGCTGGGGTGTCCTAGCAAAGCTTTGGCCATACTGATGAGGTCTGGTCCTGCAGGGAGACTCCGGTGGACCCCTGGTCTGTGGCGGGGTGGCCGAGGGGGTGGTCACGGCCGGCTCCCGCGTCTGTGGCAACTACAAGAAACCGGCCATCTACACCCGCATCGCCCCCTACGCCGCCTGGATCGACAGGGTCATGGCTACTGCCGATGGGGAGGGGGACACTCGCTGAGGGCACCCCAGGGAGCTGCTCCATGCCATGGCTTGCTGCTGCCAGCACGGCCAGAGCACACACAGTGCTGCCCCACCGCGTGCCACGGGCTCCCACTGCTGCCCACCCTGCTGCCAGGCCGTCCCCACAAGCCAGGAGGAGGGCTGGGCCAGGGGACTGGTGAGGAACCAAGGAAGGGGGTCCCTGGCCCACCACTCACGAAGTACAGGGCCCACATGGGGGAGAACTGGGGGTCACAGCCCTCAACAGGCTTTGCTGACGGTGCCCAGAATGCTGCCTGCGACCGCTGCAATAAAGTGATGATGATTCCTGCAGAGCTGCTGGGCTGGAGGAGTGGGGTGAAGGTGGGAGCTGGGGGGGTCTGTGCAGGAGCCCCTGTCCAGGGGGAGCTGGATGTGGGGTGGGACATGCTGAGGTTGTGCCCTTGGGGATGGCATGGCCTTGGCTGGGAGCAGGGGACACATCCTGCAGCGTGGCCACAATATGATCAAGATCTGGGACCTCCCGCAGCGCCATTGTGTGAATATTTGGGAAAGCAGGATCTGCCTGTTGCTGATATGGCAGTGGCAGCTCTGGCTCCCACGGTGGGATCTGTGCTGGAGCCCAGGATTCTCACTGGGACCCTCTTGAGGGGTAGAGCAGGGCAGAGCCATCTTCCCACCACAACCCTGGTCACCCCAGAGCCCTGCTCCCCCACTGCCCTGTCTTTGGAGGGAGCAGGGCACCAGCACAGCCCAAGGCACTGCCAGACCCTTCCAGTCCCATCCCAGGAGATCTGCGGTCAGCAGTGGGCTGAGGGGGACACGAATGTGTCTCCACCTCCCTGCTGTGCTGCTGCTCCCTGTTCCCAATCAAACATTAAATAACCCCAAACCCATTCTATGAGCTCACAGAGGGCCCGGTTTGAGTTTTACTTACAGGAGAAAAGAGCTTTAATAAGGTGCAGTTTCCTAATTAGCCATTTGATTGTCCCTAATTACCAGCAGAACAGAGAGGGGGAGAGGTCTGTACAGCTCTTACAGCTCTGCAGCAAAACATTCGCTGGAGTCGAGGGATGAACTCTTGTCACCAGCTCCACTTCTCGAGAATAATGAAATCATGGCTCCAGAGGGAAAGGAATGTACTAAGATTGGCTCACTCCCTCTCTTAAATGGTCTGTGGGGACCTGGAATTGCTGGCTGGGATGCAGCAGCAGAAGGCTCCAGGCTTAGCCCCCTACGAGCTGAAGGACCTGTGGGAGGGGAGCGGGCCCAGATCTGCCCCAGGGCTGGGTCTCCCCAGGCACAGCCACGCTGGCTCCAGGAGGTTGTGATTTCCTGCCCAGGGCTGCAGCAGCTGAGGGCAAGGGAGGGCAAAAGCCTGAAAGGATTTCTGGCTGCACCAGGAACACTCCTCCTCTGGCACGCTCGAGTGTCCAGCCTTGCTGAAGCTGGAGGCTTGCACAACCCCAGGGATCTGATGTTTTTACCTCAAGTGTCCATAAGGCAAACCTTGAAAACATCCATTTCCCCTTCCCCCTTTTCCCAACGATGGTGATTCCTTTCCTGACAGATGCCCTGGCCCCACACTGGGCAGCCACGTCACACCACAGAAACAAACCACTTGGTTCTGTACAAAATCAGGAGAATTTTTATTTACAACAGCAAGAGGCAAAGGCAGGGTTCACTCCAGGCAGCGGCACTCATATTCCTGCTCCCATCCAACACTGATGGGAACACAGGAGCCAACTCCTGTCTCAGGGACACGTTTGCTGAGGAATCAGGAGTGCCCAGCCCATGTGGCACTTCCCAAGCAGCCAGAGGCACAGCATGGATGTGAGGTATCAGCTGTGCTCCTCTCAGCTGGGACGTTGTTCCTCTCCAGCTGCCCCACCACCACTCTCTGCCCAGGCCAGGGCAGCTGCCAGAACGTTGCTGCTGTGCTGGCACAGACACAAGAGAGCCAGGCTCTCCCCTCATGGGCCCCAAATGATGGGGAAACTCGGGGCATTCCTTCCCAGCTCTTCCCTCAGCTCTGTTTTCCAGCACAGCTCAACCAAGGACAAGCAGCAGTAGCTTTCCCAGCATGAGGAAGAGCTGCCATTCCCTTGTCCCAAAACCTCCATGAAGGGATCCCTGTGCAACTCTTGGCCCCCACTGCACCCCGGGAAGGGCTCAGGAGTAGCTGAGGGGCATCTTCCTCCACAGTCCCCCACACAGGCAGTTCTTGATCCAGCGCTGCTCCCACTGCTTCACCGCTGTCACCTTGTTGGGTGATTTCAGCATGGTGACACAGCCACACCTGGGGGGACATGGAAGGTGCAGCCAGTCTGGGGGCAGTGCAGAGCCAGCACTGCTGAGGAGCTGCATGGATCACACAGGGATCTGGGTATCCATGGGGGAAACCAGCTCCTGTCACCTGCAGATGACACTTGTGAGCACCAAAACCAGCTGAAACCAGCAATAATCCCGCTGAGGGCTCTGCTGGAGCTGGAGCCTGGCAAGGAAGAACCCCAGCTGCTGCTTATACATGAAACAACTGACAGTCATCTCACAAAAATTATCTGCTACAGAGGCTTTCTATTAAAATCAGTAATTAAAGCTAATTCAATCACGTGACTTAGATGGATGTTTGTTCCCTGAGCCATTATCCTGAAATCCAGGCTCTCCCATGAGGGTGGATGAGTAGGGCAGCACGAAATGCAAGCCTGGTGGAAAGATAATCCCAAAATGGGAACAGGGGCAGTGGGGTGATTCCTCCCTCCAGCACTGCCATGACCATACAGGTGCTTTAATGACCAGACCCACAGAACTGGGCATCACATAAAGGAGTTGCTGTAGGGTCTCCTCCAGGCCAGATTACTTTAAGAGCTTTATCTGATCTGTTTGATTTTTAAACCAAGGGGCAGGCTGCAATAATGCCACTCTCTGAGCAGTGACATGGGCATCCCAGGTTGGGGACACCTTAACCACAGCCCCTGCCAGTCTCACAGAGCTCCTGAAGGACACAGGACAGTCCAAGTCCTGCCCAAACTCCAATGCAAGTGTCACTTACCTGGTACAGGACTTGCATTCCTCTGTTGGGTACGCGCCCAGGTGCAGCCGCCTCAGGTGGTCAATTTTGGGCTGTCCAGGGGCCCTGGGGAGGGAGAGCAGGACTTTCCTAGAGTGTCACTTTCCATGAGCTGCCCCCAGGACAGGGAGCTGTATCTCACTGGCCAACATGGCAGAGGTTTTGCCCACTTACCCACCCAGTGCCATGAGATTCGTTGTCACAATGACACAATTAATCACATTAATTAATGGGGTTTTTCCCCCCATTTGCTATCACTTTTCTGTACTTAAAATTCCCAGCCCATCAGAAGCTGAGAAAGGCATTTGAGCAGAGAGGACAAACTGCTCTTGGGTCACAGCAGCAAGGAGACAAGCCAAACCTAAGAGCTGCCAGGATTTCTTCTCACCAGGGCACTGAATTTCCAGGGGTTTGTACCTGACAAAGGCATCGAACTGGGAAGAGACAGTGTGGCCAACGAGCCCAGGAGCCTTCCCAAACTGCAGCCGGACCAGCTGCTTGTTCTGCAGCTTGCTGATGATGCCGTCGTTGATGGGCAGCCAGTCAATGTTGGGAATGAGCAGCTGGCTGGGCAGGAGGCAGCACTCATCAATCAGGGCATCATCAGGCTCTGTGATGTGATTTTCCTCACGACCTGCGTGGGAAATGAAGGAAAAAACCCCATGACCTTTACATTTCTCCTTCAGAGCTCCAGAGAGCTGCATGCAGCCTCCTCCTCCACTGCCAACTCAGCCTGGAAAACAATAACCTTGGCAGCTGCACTTGCCCTTTCTCAGCGTGCCAGACCCCCTCCGAGTCACGTCCCACCCCACTGCTGCAGGAATTACTGCTCAGGGAGCCGGCCACACTCACAGCACAGCCAGAGCTTGGTCAGGAGCCGGAAGAGCAGGGACATGCTGTCCTGGGTGTCCGAGGTGGCCGTGTACACGGGCAGGCAGCTGGGCTTCAGCAGCCCCCAGATGCGGATGACCACCATCAGCTCCCGGAACATGCCGAGGGACGCGCCGTCGCGCAGGAAGCTGTGGCCAGGCCGCACCGGGGAGCCCTGCGGGGGGACAGAGGCGTGGCTGGGGGGTCACACCAGCCTGGGTGGGGTGCAACCAGCCCCAGCCACCACACTGCATCTAGACAGCACACAGCCTATGGAACCAGCTGCTGGGGATGGCGGAGGGTCACCTGGATGTGACACCTCTGCAGAGCTGCAAGAGGAGTGTTCCCACATCACCCAGGTACTGTGCTGGTCACCAGACCCAGATGGGCATGGGAAGGGCCATTCTCTAATTCTGCTGTTCCTTACTCCTCCCCAATGCCTGTGCTGACAGGGATGTATGGCCCTGTGTGCCCTGGCAAAGCTCCCCATAAGCACTGCCTATGGGTGTTTGTGTCCCCTCGATGTCTGCCAAAAATAGATTTCACCATCTCACCCCAAGTTTCCAACAGTTCCCAGCACACCAGGTCTCACCTGGTTGGGAAGGCTGGCCAGCAGGTAGAGCACAAAATCCCCCACCCACTGGATGAGCTGCTGCAGGGACTGCAACGTCGTCATCTCCAGGACAAACTCTTCCGTCTTCAGGTTAATCATCACCTTGTCAATGTCTGGAAGAGAAGCAAGACATTGCCTGGCTGAGGAAGATGGATCCATCACACCTTCCCTGTGGAGGTCACCCTTGTCCTCCTCCTCCTCAAACCCAGGAGTTACTATGAGACTGTGACGCCACAGGGAACAGTCCAACCCACGTGCTGGCAAGGCAGAGCAGGACGCTGTGAGCAGTCAGTACCTACATCCGTGATCTTGGAGCAGATCTCGGTGAGCCGGTCCCCGGGGCTCTTGTCAGGGGTGTTGAGGAAGTGTGGGCGCAGCAGCGACTTGAGGGTGCAGCTGATGGCAATGAGGAAGAGCTTGGCGTGGTAGTCACACACACGGGCGATGGTGCTGGAGGAGAGCTTGCACAGTGATGCCTTCATGGCAATGATGCGTGTGGAGAGCACCTGAGCCATGGGGAAACACAGCAAAAGGCACAAGAAAAGGCAGGAATTAGCATAAGCTCATCAGAGCTGCTGCTGCTGCTTTATTCTCTGCTCTCCCTTTCTGCTGCAGGAGTGACAGGAGCAGTGACTGCCACGCATATTAGCGTTGTGCTGGGCACGTGCTGCTGTTCCCAGAATCTGCCAAAAATAGATTTCACCATCTCACCCCAAGTTTCCAACAGCTAAGACTGCGCTGGTATCAGTGAAAGCGAATGCTGCTGACGTGGAAGCTCTTCCCAGCTCCATCACTGCCCGAGCAGGGCGCTCAGAGAGCGCAGCCAGGCAGAGCCACCCATGTCCTGAGCACTGCCACTGGCTGTCCCCACTCCAAGTAGCTCCTGAGCCCCCCCATGCCCACCCTGGGAGCGAGCCCAGAGCTCCCACCCCCCCACCTGCTGCAGGGCCGCATTCTGACGCATGTACTCCTCGTGCAGCTTCTCCACCAGGTTCTGCACCATGCTGGGCTGGACGTGGAGCAGGATGTCCCACCAATCATAGCCAGTCACCATGCAGTACTCCAGCAGGAACAGCAAGTGCCGCAGGGACATGTTCATGTCCAGCACGTGGCCCATGGAGGGGGAGATGCGGAGCATGCTCAGCTTGAAGGGAGGAAACAAAGGGAAACTGGCTTCAGGAGTGGGCTTAGAATTGTCCCACAGAGCTACAACACAACATGGGGCCCAATGAAGCTCAACCCTGACCTAGCGACAGTTTCTGACACTGATGGGATACAGCCCTTCCCACTACAGATCTCACAGCTGGAATTCCCAGTGTTTCCTGAGCAACCCATCACCCCTCAGCGAGCCTGGGTGAGAAATAACCCCACCATGAGACAGCACCAACCTTCCCATGACTGTCCACACCAGCCAGGGCCAGTGATGTCCAGGAGAGCTGCATGGCCTTGAAGTGCACCAGGGGCCCTGTGGTGCGTGGGCGCTTGAGGGCCGGCTCGTCCACGGGGCGCTGCGAGGAGGAGCCGTAGAACACGGCCATCATCTGCAGGGACAGCCGGTGCACGATGTGGACACTGCCATCATGGAAAGCCAAGGCCAGGCCTGGGGACAGGAGACGAGTGAGGCTGAGCCAGCAGCTCCTCCCAGCGTGGCAGAGCCCTCAGCCAAAGCAATGGCCACCACTGAAGCCCATGGAGAAGCCAAAGGGCTGGGGGCTCACAGCATTTCACAGCCTCTTCCCACAACAGGTTGGCATCCTGCTTGAAAGCCTTCCCTCAGCATTCCACGTGCTTCACTTCAGCTACAGCTCAGCTGGTGACATTTCAAGCAAAAGTCACGTTTAGGACAAAGACAACAGGAACTCCTTACCCAGTCCAGGGAAGAACTTGGTGTCGTTTGCCACCTTCAGGTCGGTGTTGGTCAGGGAGATTGGCAGCTTCGGCAGCGCCACGGCCGACACCCGGTCCAGGTCGTTGGTGGCAGACAGGATCCGCCACTTCAGGATCATGGGCTGCTTGTCTCCCACTGGGGAAAATAAGCAAATGAGTGAGAATGTTGTTCCAGAGAGATCAGAAAATCTGTCCCTATTTCTGCCCAGGCTCCCCCAAACAGGACAACAGATATATTTCCCATATGTTTCCAGTACGTTTCCCTCACAGTTCCCTATTTTTTTCCTGAATTATACAAACAACTTGTTTTGCTAAATCTCTCTTGATGGGAAGCTCTGCTGTGTGACTAAGATCCTCACATACAATAATCCTTTATATTTCACCAAAAAAACTGCCCTGATTAATTCTGTTCTGAGATCAGGTGGAGCCCAAGCAGCCAGAGCAGGGGATTAATCCAGCTCTGCTGCTCAGTCCTGGTCCTTTGGGAGCCTTTGCTCCACTGGTGGCAGGAAGGGTGGCTGTGCAGCAAAACACAAAAAATGTCTTTTATGAAGCAAAAGCAACAACCAAACCCCTTCCTGGAAACTGCAAGTTGCTGCCTATGATGCAAACAGACAGAATGGACTGAGAACACCTCAAAATAAACATGAGATTCTGTGTAATCCCATATATGGGATAATGGATGTGAGAAACTGTGCTGCTTTTTCCCTCAGACCAAGCTTCTGTTCTTGAGAGTCCCCAGAACAGACACTTACCCACAGGAGAGATTTGCTGGAAGATGTTGTTGACAGGCAGGCCCTCCTTCCTAAGGGACCAGCACTCCACAATACTGTTGTTTTGGTTGGAGGCACAAAGCAGCACCTGTGAAACAGAGTCCCCCCCAACACAAGCTTCACAACAGGGAGGGCACTGCCCTGGTCATTCCCACCCTCCAGTTCCAGGGTCCTGCTCCCACTCAGGTCATCCTCCACCAGCAAAAAGAGGATCAAATCACGGGGAGGCGAGGTCCCTAAATCCAGCTGCACCAGAAGGGCAACCAGGAATGCCAAGGGTATTGCAGGACATGCTGGCCACCCCAGACCCTCTGAGGAAGACGAGGTGGAGCAGAGAGCAGCTGCCCACCTGCTCTGACATGTCCCGAGCCAGGAATTTGAGGTGGGTGATGGCCGGGTACTTGTCCTTGCGCGCGGGGTCGGTGGTGCAGCGCATGAAGAGGGACGGCAGGATCTCGGTGTCGATCTTGCACTTCTCGTTCACCACGCTGACACACACCTTGTAGAACTGCACGGGGGACGTGCTGCTGCCGTCAGACGTGGCCACCACGATGTTGCCCCCGCCCGTGAAGGCGACGTCGGCCAAGGCCACGCGGCAGCGGAGGCGGCAGAGGCTCTCGGTGGCCGTCAGCACCTGCCCGTTGGGCTTGAGGAGGGACACGGTGACCAGCCCGCTGATGGTCACAGCAATCCAGCCCTCCATGGGCTTCCCACCAAACAGCGTCAGCGACGGAGAGAATTTCACCCGCGAAAACTTCTCGCCGAAGTTCGAGGCTCCAGACTGTAACAAAGGTCAGCAAAACCGAAGTGTTTGCGGCCAGAATTTGTGCGTGAGGAGCTCTTCTCAAGGGAGAGGGGCAGGATTTATGTGGGATATCCCCAACACAAGCAGGGAACTTATGCTTGGCAGCTTTGGGCTTTCAGAGTCCACAGGATCACACATGAGGAGCTCAGGTGTGGCCCAAATGCCCAGATCAAACCTCAGCACCCCCAAATGCATTTCCTCTGAATCACCACAGGTGAGGAAAGAACTGCTCTATCTCCATGTTCCTGCCTAGAACTGAGGTACCAAACTACAGGAGACACAACTGAAACACCAAAAGAAACAAGGCTCCAAACCCCCTCAGAACTCAGCAGGAATCTGATTTCTCTTTGACTGGAAAAACTCCCCAAGGCCACAAGAGAGCCCAGAGCACGGAACACAAGCAGGATCCTGAGTTCTCTGCCAGGATCTGAGCCAGAGCTCCAGCCCAGATCCCTCACGGAGCTGAGACAAACCTTCTCCACGTGCAGAGCCAGCTTGACGCCGTTGTGCAGCCAGGACAGGGCCACCACCGGGTCCCCCTCCACCACGCTGCCCACCGTGTTCTCCCAGCTGTTGGCCAGGTGATCTGTCATGCCCCAGCACTTGATGTGGCCATCAGCATCCGCTGAGAGCAGCCTGGAGCCTGTGACAATGACACTGCGTGAGAATGGGGGAGAATGGACAAAACCCCACAAGGAATCACAGCCTGTGACAGTGACACTGCATGAGAATGGGGGGAACAGACAAAACCCCACAAGGAATCACAGCCTGGAACCTGTGACAGTGACACTGCATGAGAATGGGAGAATGGATAAAATCCAATAAGGAATCACAGCCTGGAACCTGTGACAATGACACTGCGTGAGAATGGGGGAGAATGGACAAAACCCCACAAGGAATCACAGCCTGGAACCTGTGACAGTGACACTGCATGAGAATGGGGAGAATAGACAAAACTCCACAAGGAATCACAGCCTGGAGCCTGTGACAGTGACACTGCATGAG
>QUSF01000193.1:258573-279932 GCA_003676055.1 Chloebia gouldiae | reverse complement strand
TACACAAAATGTGCAGCAGAGGGTTTTTGACTGAAAGGACCTGAATTCTACTGGGCATGTCCTTTAGTTCAACTTCTGTTGCAGATAGTTAACTGGTCTTTTCTTTTGTTTCTTTTTTCTTTATTTTTAGTCTTCAATTCTCCACGTATACATTTATAAATTAAGAGTGTGACTCCTGTTGTGAAACTGGGGAAAAAATGTCCACCTCAATTTAAACTGGAAACCAAAGGATGTTTTCACATCAAAGAAATGATCAGAAGGGCTGTGTCACATTCCAAAGCTAAAAAAAAAACGAACAAGAATGCAAACACGATGGATAATGTACCACTGCCAAGACTGTCTGCTCACAGTGGCGATCTCAACGACGCTGTCCGGTGAAACGGCCTTCCATCTGCCCGGTTCCTCGTCCAGAGCCAAGTTTCTGTGCCATGCCACCTCGTGGAGGAGGTCCTCTTCCGTCCCGGTCCCGCATCATGCCACCACCCACTATTCCACGGGGCCCCCCCCGGGCCTCTCTCATTGCGGCGGATATCCCTGCGCTCGTCGCCGCCGCGCGTCTCCCGCTCACGAGTGGCTCTGGTTTTCTTCTCTTCCACGTTCAGGCGCACCTCCCCGCGGAACATGATGGGCTTATGGGGAAAAGCGGCCAAGGCACACGTTAGTCACCACGGCACAAAGCCCGTTCCCTACACGGCACGTGAAAACTCTGCACGGGCTGCGGGCCCCAGCCTTCCTTCACCAACGTGCCCCAGACAAACGTGACCTGTCAGGGGTTCCCTGCAGCATGCAACCTCAGCCCTGTGGAACGCCAGTTTTACATTCGCTGGGGCGGGCAAGGAATTAAAGTGTTTGTCTCGAGCAAAAGCAGCATTGTCTTTAGCCTCTTCACTGCCAGCTTTGGTCCTTTCACTTCAGAGTTGAAGCTCCTGAGGAATTGCTCTACTAGGTCTCACTCCCACATCACAGAAATGAAAACTGCTGCTTTCTCCCCTCCAGCTCCTCAAAGCAAAACTGCAAATAACCCTGCTCCTTCCTCTCGACCCCAGGGTGCAGAATTCAGAGATCCATGTGATGCTCTTTGAAAAGTTACCTGGTCCACTTTCAGCTAAAGGATCTCTAAAAATAATTTCTGAGCTCTGTGTGGAGCACTTGTGTAGAGGTAAAAAACCCAAATTCCACATGGTGCAGTCGGAGGAACGCTGGCAAAGCTTTTAAAGCTACACAGCACTCCCGACAGAAAGGGTATGCCGAAACTGGTTTTCTTTCAGCTGTTTTTTGCATGCCAGAGCCAATGGCAATGCAAACTAGGATGACCCACAATACACGTAGTTTAGGGCTTTTGGTCTATCCCTGGAACGGGATACTCAGTACCCAATGCCAATACTTACTTTTGCAACTAAAATTCGCTGGACCGGCTCAGAATCATCAAATACCACGAAACCAAAATTAGGCAGTTTTCCACCCACTCCCTTAGTATTTATGCGAAGTTCTACCACATTTCCAAAGCCTGGAGAAACATAAGGGAAAAGACACTTTATGAAAACCCACAGTGCCAGCTCTACCCTCTGCTTGTTCCAGACATCTGTAGGGTGTACAAACTTACCCATGCAGCCCACATCAGCGTTACCTGATTTTTTGACACAGTTTTCCATCTTAGACCCTGCAGCTGGAAATCACTACTTACTCATGAAAAACTCTTTCAGTTCACTCTCATCAATGTCATGCGGCAAGTTCCCAACAAAGAGCTGGTGGCTGTCTGGATAGCGAATTATCCGACGATTATCCGATTCATTCTGCTCCATGTCTCCCCTTCCTACCAGCAACACAAAAGAGGAACGCAGACCCACTGAGGTTAAAAGATGTGTGTAAATCTGTATGAATACATCTAGGAGCAGCAACAAGCATATTCACTCCAGCCAGCCTGGACTCCAAATCATACCCCCTCATTTCTAGTTGAAGGCAGCAGGCACAGGCAGCTCATGATAAGCCAAGCAAGCCACAGGGAGAGACAAGGCCTCAGCAGACACCTCTCAGTAACCCGTCCCAAGCAGTCACACAAGCTCATCCACGTTACCTGGCCGAGGTCCTCGTGGTGGAAAACCCGGTCTCTCCCGGGGACGCTGCTCACGAACGCGAGGAGGTTGAGACTGAGCTTCAGGCTTAGTTTCCACTCTTGGCTAAAAGAAGAGAACGTGCATTATTTAACACTGGCTTGGGAAAAGAAAAACACAAATCCCCAAAATCGCCAAAGCAAAACCCCCACAACACAGGACATGGGTAAGTGGCATGCACAAAACAAACTCTGGAAGATAGACATCGGTGTCAGTGTGTTTGGGAGTGGTTTTTTCACCTGTCTAAATTCCTCTGTACCAATCCAGGACTGCAGTGTTCATATATCACTGTTAAAAGGTGCAAAGCAAACATCTCTCTATCAGAGCAACTCCCCAAAACTTGGCTAAGGTGAATTTTCCATGTTTGACCAGGCACTGAGACCCCAACATTCCATTATTCACACATCCCTCAGCCTGACTTAAATCATAGAGGGTATAAAGCTTCCTCAAGCCAAGCTCAAACTTCCTGGATTAGGAGGCAATCCAAGATGAACACAAAGAGATGGGCAAATCAAAGTTCTGTACAAGTCCCCGAGGAATTATTTTTCTCCAGTGCAGAACAACTATATGAAAACTATCAAAAAGAAAGAGGAGAACAAAAGCCCTTGAAAGCACAGTAAGTACTTCCTGAAATGAGTTTTTACAGACTACCTCTTAGGATATGCTTCAACTTTCCTGATGTCAAGATCATGATGCTCAAAATACACCCTTCATATTCAGGTACTAAAACACCCATTCCAATTTTTTGCAAGCTAAAAATTCACTTCATGAGAAACAGACAGAACAATAAAAATGTTTCTATGCAGACTGCTGGTCACTGAAGCAATTCCCAACATTTTTAAAATTCCATTTTCTGTACAACAGTTAAGCAGCTGCTGGCGTGCTGGGTTCTTATCTTAGAAAAACAAAATTGTCCTTAGGAGCACAAAAATACACAAGTAGCCTGCAAATAAGATTAAACACAAGGTGAACAGCTACAGGCCCAGACTGCTGGGGCGAAGTAGTTTATATTAAACATCTCCCTTATTTTCCTTTAAGGACTCAGGACAACTGGCGGTTGCAGACAGAGCACTTCCCAGGGAAAAAAAAACCTGGATTTTACATGCAACATTCAAGTGTTACACACCAAACAAATGTCTCAACGCTCCTATCCCTTGTGCTCCACGCAGCTAGGCATTAGCCTGACCCTACAACACTTCTAGGATCACTTTTGCAGTTCCAAGAACAAGCTGGGAAAATCAGCCTTCCTGTTAAATCCTGTTCTATTTCATGTGTCACTGGAGCTCCTCTGCCATCTTTCACTCATACATCTTAAGCACATCATAAATTACACCTCAAAAGTAAAATTTGATACCTTCAGACCCCCATTTCTTAAGATACTCGTGGCTATCAGGCTTGAACTCCCTCCTTCTGTCAGCCCCAGCCACGACCTGCTAAGTCACTGATGTCCTGCTGGTAAATCCAAGTAACAGTGACCTTGCACCTGCTTGCCTTGTGTGTCACTGATCTTCTCACCCAGCACACAAACAGCTGATCTCTCTGGTTGTTTTCTAAGGAATACCATCCTTTTTCACAGAAAAAGGCTGCCTTAGTGCCTCAAGAGGAAAGCCTTTGTACAGAACTCTGCTCCCCAAAACACTGCCACAGCTGGCGGCACCACAGGACTCCAGATCAAGAGCTGCCATTCATAGCCCAAGCAGCAGCTCATTGCAACTCACATCTTCCAGCATGTTCCAGCAAGCACGGAGTGGATGGAAGGACACTGAGTAAGGAGTTCAAGAAACCCAAATTATCACAGGAGCCAAGTATGCCACAAACCTCAGCTTGGCAGAGTTCTGACAACCATTAAGGAAAAGGTGGCACTACCTCTTCTCTTCAGGAGCTCACTTGGGGAGGAAAAGGGACTCACCCCAAAAGGCCCTTGCCTACCCCTGCCCCTGTGCAGCCCTATGTCAAGCAATGCTGTAATAAAAACGGGAGATAAAAAGTACCCGAAAATGCTATAAAGGAAAAGTCCCAGTTTATTAATGTAGGCAGGCTGATTTCTAATCATCCACAATTAGAAAAAGAGCAAGAAATGCTGACCTGTTTCACTCCACAGTTTTAAGGAAACAGGCCCGAACCAGTTTATATCCAGAACAGCATGTATACAGTCCTTTCAGGAGTTAACACTACAGGGGCTGTATTTTTAACTTGATGGGGGTTGGGGAACTGGAGTAGTGCAGAGAAAAGAGTGAGCAGGGCAGTTATTGCTCTGTAACATCACTGACACCAGCTAGAACATCATTTCAAAGGAGACATCCACCATGGCATCCTCTGTCCTTGTTTACATGCACACTGTCTGGCAGTAATGGATCCCTGAGAACAGGGAAAAGCTGCTAATGATTTGCAGCTCCTTGTTCAGGTGCCTTTTCTACCCAATTTCTACACACCATATCTAAAAATACTTTTAAGAAAAGGAGCTCAGAACTGACTAATTCTGGCTACAGAAGAGCTGAGAGTTGAAAATCCTGCCATGTCAGTATTGTTCAGAAACTTCCACACACCATTACTTAAGACATAAAGTCAAAGCAAAAGAAATCAAAAGACCCAAAGCACAACAAGCAACAGAGGCAACACAGAGCAGTTTATGGGGACATCTATAAGCTATCTCCTGCTCTCTTGGGCAGATCATTTGAAATTATTTTTGCAGCCAGATTATAACCATCCACCTTCTCTGTGGCAAATAAATCTAAACCAATTTTGGCTTTGCATAAGGTAAATCTATCCTACACTAGAAAACCCACAGTTTTTACAGGTTAAATACTGCCTAAGTGTTCAAAGCCCTGTTTAAGCTGATGAAGACAGACAGACTTCCCAACTCATTACACAGCCTTTATTTGATGTCCGTGATAGTCCCAGCAGACCATGTAAGGTGTTGGGGTTTGTTTGGTTAGTTTTCTTTCATTTTTCCCTTTTTCTTCCCTGTTTCTTTTTTAACATGGCTGAAGGTTAGTCCTAGACAGAGACATCTCTGTTACCACAAAATTGAGAAGAAACAAGTGCAATAACAACAGCTGCAGCAACCCAGCTATTCTACTGAAAACTGCAGCCTTTCAAAAAGGCACAGGACAGGAGCAACGCAAGACACAGCGCTTCAGCACACCCTATTAATGCACAGGGGTAAGGGACTTTTATACAGATGGAGGAAGCTGAATTGAGAGTCTCAGAATGTCTCACACCACCTTGGCATGAGCAGGACATGAGCTGCCACCAGGTCAAACTTGCTCTCCTCTTTTCCCTCCTCACCCAGACAACCTAGGAATGGGCAGATAGCATCGTCCAGGCAAGGAAATGTGAATGCTTCCATTTCTCCCACAGTCATAAGTTGGTACAGGGTTCTCTGATAAGCTGATTATCCATGGATAATGAAATCCAGCATAGTCCTGTGGATGTTAGCCTTACAAGGCAATCTTGCACCCCAGAAACAGTGCACACTCTTTTTACTGCTGGGCCACTTCCACCAATGCCCTTTTCAAACACACTTCAGAAAAGTAACATTCTGTGGGGAATTGGTGTTTCCCCTTTAAACCAAACCATATGTCATTAAGTTAGGTAAAAAAACCCATGAGTGATTTCCTGTTTCCACATGACCAGATTTTAACATTACTATCACCCAAAGTTACACCAGTTACACGTTCGTGCCTTTACTTGCGACAAGGAGGTGAGTGCATTAACATTTAAGACACAATTAATTTGTGCAATTCAAGTCAAACAAGTTGATCTGTTAATTTAAAAAACTGAAGCAGTTTGCAGAAGTAATGAGACAATCCAAGGTGTTCACAGATGGGTTACCTGTGAGACTGGTGCTTTAACATGGGGTGGAATTCCAGAGGAAGAAACAGTACCACTAGGAGGCAGGTTTTTACTGGTCACTGAAGCCCAAGAGAAAGCCTGCAGGAAATGCAACAAACCTAGGCTACTAATCACGGCAAACCACTGACATTCCTTCAGGGAAACTCGTCTGCTAAAAACACACTTTTGGTTCATATCTGGCTATTAAATAATGGTTGTGCAAGCATTACAATCGAGGTACAGAAGGGTTTGCAGTTCCAGCTGTCTGCAGATTCCGACGGCATGGAACAAGTGTGTACCGTGCCCATCACCACTCGAGTGAGCCCAGTGCCTTCAGCATTCCCAGATAACTGCTTTCCATGATGTAACCAAACCTAGAACTGAAAACCCTGGAGTGCTAAGTGTCTTTTGCATGAAGAAAGGAAGCGGATGCCTGAAGTTACAATCAAAAATGGAGAAGAGAAAAAGGATTGGGAAAACATATGGGAGATACACTGGAGCTAGAAAATGATCTCGCTCCAGCTCTCCCTGGCTGCTCCCAGCACTTTGCAAGCCCGCAGGTGCAAGCACACCAGAGGATGCACCATGTGCACTCTGGTTTCTAAGATTAGGCATCCTGCCTCTGGGAGACACTCAATGCCCCCAGATTGCTTTGGAACCTCTGCTGCAGCAATTTTGCAAGCATCAGTGTGTTCCATTTATTTTCAAGGAAAGAGCAGCGGTTCCCATTGTATGAGATTTTTGGCAGTGGTAGCTACAGGTGTTTTCTTAACATGTTAACTGCACAATTTAAAATGTCTACACATGCATATACCCACACACACACTTTAAAAGAAGATCTTAAAATCTACCATACGTGATGAGCAGCACTTAAAAATAACATTTTTTTCCTTTTTCAGTGAAACTTCACATTTTTACAAGTTCAAAGGTCAAGCCTAGTTGTTCATACAGCATGACACTGACGAGAGGTACCAGTTTAGCCACCCAAAAAGGCAATGTTAAAAGGCCAATCCGGTTTCCATCTGCACTTAGTAGCACAGATGTGACTTGTAACTAACCTTTGGTGGTTCTTGTGGTAGCGAAACAGGTTCTACAGGAGGTGGAGATGGAGATTTCTCTTCTAGCTCCTCAAGTGTCTTTTCTTCTACTTCAGCTTTCAGTTCCTCAGCTTTTGTTTCAGATTCCAATTCTGGCTCAGGTTCATGAGAAGATTCTTCCAGTGCCTCCTCTATCCCATTGCTACAATAGTCAAATGCATTTTATGAGCTTATCAATTGGTTTGCATTTTATCATATTTTATAAGCTGTGCTATGGCAACAGCTCTGCTATGCAAAAGATCCTTGTGTCTCCATTTGCTACAACATGGTTTGTATGTATACAATACACTGAGAAGTGAAGCTGTATTCCTGTGCTGGGTACAAAACCAAATTTTACTTCTGCTGAAGCAAATACATGTTCTACAGTTCTCTGCAGAGAATCACACAGCCTTTTAACCTTGGAGAAGAGGTGCTCAATTCAAGAACTGCTGCTTCTAAAAGAACACAAACACAGTGAGGAGCAACGGACGGTGAAGCTACACACATAAACAAAGCCAATTCTGGAATGAAACCTACTGTTTCTTTATCAAAATGCTACACAGCGTCCTTACCAAAGCAGCTGTGAGTCCCATTTACAGAAAATCACATGCAACTTCTTCTCTGCTCTGTGCTGTTGAAAGATAGAGGATGTGAATATCTTCTCTCTTCAGCCACTTCAGAACCCTACCTTACCTCCAGCCACCTGTCTACACAACTCCTGCCGCAGGGCGCCACACGCCCAAGCGACTCTGTGATGAACAATGCCTTTACAGCCTCTTCCCAAAAGACACAGTAACCCCAAAACAACACCTGACTTCACACTCTCAGTCATCCAAAACATACTGCATTATCTTGAGCAAACCCCTGCCAGAATTCCAGCAGATTCCACTTTTCCATCAGATTTCTCATGAGAAGCATTAAGTGACTTGTGTTTAGTATGATCACTGATGCACTCAGGTGTTGTCTAGTGATGTCATACATGGTTTTAACAGGGGAACCAGAAAGTTGGATGTGGCCCTCATTACACCACTCCTATGTTTCAAAAAAAGCACAGGGTTTGGTGTTGTTTGTTTCTTTGTATTTGTGTGGGGTTATTTGGGTTTTTTTGTATTTTTTTCTTACAAAATGAGAAATATTTTTTTTCTTTAATCTTGCTTAGATTTGCAGACACTCAGGACAGAGACCTATTCTTCCACGAAAGCTGTACAGCATGCTCTCAAAAAGTATGTCTTTCTCTCAGTTCCAAGTGATACCCATATTTGAGTAACGTATCAAGATGTCCCTGCTCAGTGCAGGGGGCTGGACTAGATGACCTTTAAAAGGTCCCTTCCAACTCAAACTATTCTGGGATCAACCATCCTTTTGTTAAGGTACCTGTGACATAAATCACATCACACCAAATCTGCTGTTCCAAGTCTGGATTACAAAGATTCCATTAAGTGTGTACATACATGGGTGTCGCTCCCTTTTGAGACCAGAAGTGAAAATAACTAACAAATGTAAAAAACCACCTCATTTCTTCTCAATAAAGAAGCAAAGCCTCAAAATAATGTAATGTTACCTTAAGACAGATCCCTAACAAGCCAAGTGTATTTTCCTGAACTACCTGTTAAATCACATACAGAACCTAAAACCAAAGCAATTCTGTCTGTGGTTTTTATTAAGAAAGCAACTTCATATAATAAAAAGGACTTCTTACGTTACAGGATGGTTTTCATAATAAGTACTGCTTGCATTCTCTTGCACAGGTTCAGGTGATGGTTGTCTTTCCTCCTGCTCTTCTTCCACCTCTTCCTCAGACTCTGACACAAAAAAAAAAAAAAACCCTTTGTCATCTCCTATAGTTCTCTGCATGTGTACACAAGCCACAGTTAAAATAAAAGCATATTAAATTAGTAGCAATCAGAATAAAGCTTCACCAACAAAACATGGTAAAATGAGCTGCAAAAAAATATGGAAGAGGCTGCCTCCCAGTCAAGAGGCTTGGCTGTTTATGATTTTCACATAAAGAGGAAACCAGAGACATTATCACTGCTAGGAAGTTCAGTTCTGGGAGGAGGTTTTGAGGATCTTTTAAAGCACCAGGTGCTTTTCATATGGTGGCAGTGAAAGAGAAAGACTGAACTATTACCTCATGAATCTCAGTGCCTCAGACTAAGAAGATGAACCTCAAATACAGGGATGATTGCCTAAAATGCTTTGTTCCACAGAACTGAGATTAACAGATTCCAGAAAGCACCCACTGAACACATGTACATACGTTCTGGCTACACTCTGATTTGCTCTGCCTCATTGAACAGAGGGGAAAAAGACCATTAGGTCCATTTCAGCCCTCCAATAGCAATGAATTATTGAGTGTGATGATGATGTGAAAATGAACTATGTGTCATATTTGAAAACCAGTTAAGACTTTTCTTCAAATTGCAAACAAATTTGACTGACCACAGAACACAAGTGTGCCTGCTGCAGCTATGGCAGCAGAAGTCCAGTTGCTCACTGCTTCCATTCTCTGTCAAGCCTCACCCTCTGTGAGCCTGTTCAGCCTTTCAGGGAACACAGCACTACTACAGGACCTTCATTTTTGTACCAGCAGAGCTTCAATAAGAACAGCTCAGTGCCCCATGAGAAGGCAACACAGTTTGCATTCCAACATCTCCATGAGACACTTCTGCCAGCTCTGCACACAGAAAAGAGGAACAAGATGACACAAACCCTTATGCATGCAGTCCTTCTCACCTTCATCAAGTTCTCCTTCTGAATCACCAAATACTTCATCTTCATATCTGAAGATATCATTATGGACATAGAACTTGTTTGGAACAGATCCCTGTAAAAGAGAAACGTGCAGTGTTTAGCGTATGTGGAGTATCAGCAGGCAACAAAAGGATGGACTGCAGACCTAAGTTTCGGGGTAACACCGACATTTTGCAGTAGGATTATGCCACTGAAGTTATTTTCTTCTCCTCTAAGCAAACAATCAAATAGTACCTTCTGCCCAACTGAAAAAGGAAGTCTCAAGCAGAATAAAATCTGCTACTTTATCTAAGTCACAGCAATCATAGGTTTTACCTAAGTCTACAGCCCCTGAGTTTCATTGAGGAATTTCCATTTTCTCTACTACAAAAACTTGACAATGAAAACCCTGAACCTTCATGTGGTTTGCTTACAGCACTGTGCAGTGAAACAATCAAATTCAACAGGAACCTACAACATTAATCTCCAACCACACAATAGTTCAGGATGCAGCGGGGGGAAAGAAGTAGAAAGAACACAAGACACCTTCTACCTGTACATAGCTTTGCTCTCACCAAGAGCTAAAGTTGAGCAGTAACTTGTGCAGCCCATATGTTGTAGATGCAGGCAAACCCAGTGGGAAGAAGTGACAATGTCTGACTCAATTCAGAAGGCTGAATTATTTCTTTATTATAATTATGATAAAATACATTAATATACTATATAAAAGGAAGATACTAAAAACTACATACTACTTTCTCCTACTCTATCTTTAAACTAACTAACTCATGACCCTGCTTGTGAGAGTCCAGCCCCAGGTGGATTGGATTGACCATCAGGCTCAAACAATCCTCACCAGAATCCAATCAAGCACTCACTCCAGGTAAACAATTCTCCAAACACATTCCACATAGGAAAAACAAGGAGCAGAAAGAGAAATTGTTTTCTCTTCCATTTCTCTCTGTGCACCTCTATGAAAAATCCTGAGAGTGAGAGAAATGTGCTTGCCACACCCATACTCACCTTTGCCATTAGACTTGAAACACAGCTACAGCGGAGATTTGATTTACACAGCTGAACCTTATTTTTCAAAAAAATTATTTGTGTCAATGGCAGCTCCCAAATGCAAGCTTCAATTTTCTTTGTATTACTGCTCTAACACTTCAAGGAAATAAAGCAGCTCAGGATGGGTCCAATAAACTAGTTTCTCTGCACTCACACACTCTAACACATTTAATGATACTCTCCAGACCAAGTTTCAAAGCCAGATCCTACTTTTTGTCCCAGTGTGACAAATTGTAGCTACAGGTGAGGTCAGTTTTTCCCATCATTATTTGAAGTTTGACACTACCTTACATATACTTACTTCTGGAGCAAGCACAAAAGTCTGCATGAATTTCCTCATTGGTTGCCCGTTGTTTGACAGCTCTCCCATGACCTGCACGACCACCCCATCGCTCAGAGTGGCATGAGCATCCACGTGACGGATCTTGGTATGGCACTCGCTGAACTGCAGTGACATCACCTTCTTGTGTATCTCCTACACAGAGACAGATACTTTTCAGTTGCAGTGAATTCTGTACAGAGCTTTACGTCTTTTACTGACACAAGTCTCATCTAACCCCAAAAGAAAACTCCCCTGAGGCTCAAAAACAAATACAGGAACCAAGTGTCTTTCACTGAGAACAGTCTTCCTGAGCTCTCTAAACTTTTAATTGAAAGTTTCTCACTAGGATTCAAGTATTTCTCAGAGTAGTCAAACAGCATACAAGTGCTATCCAAATTTTCCAGCTGCTTTAAAATCTATTACCTATTTTAAGGCATTAATTTTTTAAGGGTTTGTGAAAAGGACAGGATTTAGCTTGTGTTACAAAAATAAAGAAAACCTCCAAAAATACCCAAAAAGCAAGTAACACCAGCCCCAAAACAAAAGCAAACCCCCCCCCCAAAAAAAAAACCCAACAAAACCAAAACAAATAAAAAAACCCACCCCAAACTCAACCTCAAACCAACCCTTTACACATTGTTCAAGTACCAAACATAACAGGAGCAAGGAACATCTGCCTGCCAAGATTTGTGTGCCACAAATGACATTCTGCCAGTGAAGGGAGAAGACAGCAAACCTGTCCTGGACAAAAAGCCACACTACTCAAATATGTGGCTGCCACAGGAAGAGATGTCCTATTTGACAGACAATTTTGATAATGTGGTACAACCAAAGCAATCCTCAATTCACTTCATCCATTTCTTCAGACAGTTTTGTTCCACTTCAACAAAACTCCACTCACACAAGAATTTCATGGAACTCACAAAGATCAGTCCTTTCCTGAGGAACTACTTCTAAATGAAACCAGATATATTTGTAGCTGAAATCTATCAGGACTTCTCAATTTTTTTCCCATCCTAAAGGTATTTTCTGCAGTCCAGATGCAATGCTGAGGAATCACACACAACTGTCAGTGAAAGCAGAAATAAGCAAAAAAAAACCCTAAGATACCAAATTCCTATCTGTCTCTGAACAGAAAGGAGTATCACAATCCATTACTCACCAGGTAAGAAAGTCAAAGTCACTGCTAAAGAAAAAACTTTGTTTTATTCTGAACATTAACGAGGATTACAGGACAAATTTTAATACTCACAGCTTGACCATACACTGCTTCTTGTGGTTTCCCACTGGCATCCAGTCCTCCATGAACATAGGAAGAATTCCTACCATAAAACCTGCAAGCAAAGAGATGTAAAAGTCACAAAAGTGAAAAAATAGAACCAAATCCAAGAATCTTAGCCAAAAGTTATAGAGCTCAATGCTTCACAAATCTCCTCAGATTCAAGAGGCTCCAAGAATACCGGAACAAACAAATTTAATATTCAGCAGTGCAGTCTGCCCAAGGTGTTGTAGCAAACTCCTAAATCAACCTCAACCTTTCACTTGCTTCCTTTAAGGAAGGTAGCCACTTTGGCTGGAAGGTTCCTCACCCTCAGAATGCCCTGTCTCTGACAGAAGCATCAGCCCAAGGAGGTACAACCCTCCTGCCACTCCTCTGAATGCTGTTCTCTTCAAAGCCTTGGCCAGCACTGAACGTGTGGTTTTGATATTTAAATACATACACTCGCTTCCAGTATTTTTCTTACATTTCAGAGATCCTTTGGTACTTTCATTCCATTTCCAGATTTTGAGCCTAGAATAGTCTGATTTGATTTGGATTGTTACTGTCAGCTTATAAAGCATGTGACAACTGCTTTATATCTTCAGTACATTTATTTTAATAGAAAGAAACATTGTATTACCCTGTGTTTTTATTCAGTAGCATGCTTTGCCTTGGGGGTAATTGCCCTGAGGTCCAGATGCTAATGTGTACCTTTATTATACACCCTTGTATGGTATATATGAAGTTGTCATGAAGTACTTCTATGAACTCAGTGTCACACAAGAGTGGCAAGAACACTGAATATTTCTCCTTAATTGAACAAACCAGTGCAGTGGGTCAGCATACAGAATTAAACCCTAGAACTTCCACATTTGCCATTTCTTGGTTTATTCTACTGAACTTAGAAACTCTTTTTAGTTCTACTTTTCTGGAAATACAAACCCAAGACTTTTGCTCCCTTGACTATGTCCTGAAAAAAGTCTGGGAAATCTTAGATTGTTTTTTTTGGTACCAACTACATAATCATGATTTTGAGCACGGTCCAGCACTTCCTAACAGCATGGAAATACAGAAACTTAGCTGAAGCAGAACACAAGCAAATAGGAAAGCATCTTTCCTCTAAAACATTTCCCTCTAAATTCCAATGCAATCTCTCTGAAAGTCAGCAGTTCTTACCAAGGGCCTTCACAGGGGACCAAGAGTTTTAACTTGCTCTTAAGGAACTGCTCAAAGTCTCTGGGTGGTAGGCCCCCCACTAAATGCAATTAAAACTTTTGGTTAAGGGGCCAGAAAAGCCTTACAAATTCAACTGAAATGCAACAGGCATTCAACCACATCGAGTAACACTCATTTAGAGGGCAAACTGATCTCTGCTGTTCCTAAGGCCTGAGCAAGCTTTAGATACCCATCACCAACAGGATCCTCTGTGCTCTTCTCAAGCTTTTAGTAGGATGAAACAGTAACAGTTGTTGTCCTAACTCCCTCGCTGCTGCAAAGAGCACAGCAAGCACCAGGGAAACCTGAATCTTTCTGTGGCAGGGAGCAAGCTGCTGTTGAGACTAACAGCAAGATAAAGAGGAAGCATAAGACTCCCTCCCTGGAGAACATAACTCAGAAGAAAGGTGCAGCCAAAGAACACAAAGGCAAAAGTCCTCCATATCTGAGCCTGACCAGAAGAAAGGGGCAGCAGTGGCAGAGACTGCAAGTGGCTAGAAAACATGTCATACAAGCAACTCCAGAACTGGGTAAGACTAAACCAAACTGAATCAAAACCTCTTGGACTCTTCTCTGCAGAAGTAGTTAAGAGAAATTCCATAGATGCTGTTGTTAGTGACACTTGTGCCACCTTTCAAGTGGACAGAGAACATTGGTGAGCACGGAGTAACACCTGCACCAGGGCAGCTTGCTCAAGAGTATCTATGCAGCCTCCCCAACCTCAGCAGGTATTTTCAGAATCTGTCCACATTACCATTTTATCACCTTAGAAGCAGCAAACTTTTCCACAAAAGAACTATCTTGATAACATACCATACATCCACATGATCTGACTTGGTTCTAGAGCCTAGGGAGCTAGCAGTAAGATTAAACAGTTTTTCCAACAGCCCAGAAGTTAGCCAGGTCCATTTTCTCCCATACTCAGAAATGAATGTCTGATTGACAACAAACAGGACATATTTTTGTTCACAAACATTATTACTTGGTGAGTGCAAGTGTTACCTGTGCAAGAAGTCAGGAGCTTTGTTTAGCAGGGTGTAGTACTGTCTCACAAACTCCCGCCCTACGAGCAGGGGACTTGGCTTCTCCATCACCATTTCTTTGGTACTCAGTGTCAAATGCTGTAATTGAAAATATTCATGTTACTTGGAAGGCACCCCTGTGAATCACAACTTGCCCATAAAAGGATAAACACTGTGATATTAGAATTTAAACAATTATGCATACAGGGCCTTAATTCACCAGAAAATACCCAACCAACTCAAGACACCCTCTTCCACCTCTTCTGAGTAAGTAAGAAAATTTCAGTCTATTCATGTATTACCTTAAAAATCTCCTGCACCATTTACTTATCCCTTTGGCTGATGAATATTTTAAAAGCCCAGTTCAACAGCCCTGCAAAGCAAACAGGAATACACTTTCTTAAGGCAGCTGGTACCCGTGCTTCAAAAGGTTACTGTCATATCTGCAAGATGAAGAGGGGAGTACCAATAAGAAGTAACCACATGGGCTGGATTCACATTCCATGAAGACAGGGAAGGGAAACCTTAGTGCCTCAGAGATGACCAAAGTTTTAGGTACTACTTGCACAAGCTAACCACATTTCACTTTTGTCATAGCATCACCTAGGTTGGAAAGGACTTCCAGAGGGTCACCTGCCTCAACCTGTTATGCTCCTACCCATCTGTACTGTCCTGCAGATCATCCATGTCATAAAATAGCCCTCAGTAGTCTAAAACACTTTTTGATGGCTTGCCAGTAGCCAACATATTGCTTTTGTCAGCTCACTTAAGACTGCCCTTGTCTGAGATCATTAAATTCCCTGCAGTTTTCACACAGACACTTCATCTAAGTTCTCTCTCCAAAAAATTACTGTGTATGTAAGGAAACAGGCAAAAAGACCAAATCAAAAATCCAAGTTTCCAACTTGGGAGATAACCCTAGAGTAGGATTTTTGGGTTTTTACCAAAATAACCTTGACCCATCCATCTAAACCAAAGGCCAAACAAAAATTGTTTGCAATTACATCCAGACAGCACATAAAGCACATCATAATGGAACTCCAAAGAAAAAAGCCCACATACTCAGCTCAATTAGTTTACACTTCATAGACAACCAAAATTAACTCAAGCCAGAGACCCAAGCCACCAAGAAATGCCCCCAAATGCAGTAAGTCAGGAATCACAGCTGAAACAACAGTCTCAAAAACGTGCAGGCAAAGCAGAAGGCAAGGCCTAAAACACAACTCTTGAACCTGGAGATAAGAAATCAGCAAACTTATGATAGGGTTATCCAAAACCCTATCATGATACAGGGCTTTTAAATAAACCCTTTGATGTAACTCAACAAGACTCTGGAACACAGTATTAGTTTTGCCTCACAGGAAGCCCCAGATGAAGTAATTGTGCTAATGACACGCAAAACCAAATGTCAGAATTCTAAGGGACAGCAAACATTTGAGCCCTATTCATGCTCAAAGCAGGAACAAAGGAAAGAAAACAAAATATAAGCAACTTGAGGATCTTCCCAACACAACTCATACTAAAGCAATGGCATCCACTAGGAAATTCTACTTAGAAACCAGCCTGAAGAGAACATCTCCATTTCTACAGGTGAGACTATCCTTTTATTTTGTTCCCCTGCCTCATAAGCAGAGGATGAACACAAAACTGGTGACAGAATCTTCACCATGAGCACCTGGGAGAATACACAAAGATGGAGCCTCATCAGGATATTTTGGAAGAACCTGTTAAAAAGTAGATGATGGCCACCACACATGACTATAGCAATAAGCAAATATACTTGTTAAGAAATTTTTGGCATTCCTCATGAAGACTGAAAATGTCTCTGGGTAGAAAACATAATAACCTGTGGCACGTCATTACACTACAGGAGACCTGCCTCACACTTCCTCTTTTCCACATTGGAACCTGTCCTATTTCCTCACTATGCACCTCTTCTGCATTTCACACTTGACACCATCACATAATTTTACAGGATGTCTCTACAATTCTTCACCTGTCTCACTATTATTTCCTTTTATTATTTTTTCAAAGATCTCAATAGGGATAGCAGAGCCTTAATAAACTGTTCAGGTCTCCCAGGTCATTAAAAGGCAGTAAAATAAAATCAGAGGCGTTCCTTGCTAGCAATATGGGTGCTATGAAACCAGGTTTTCAAAATATTAAAATCTCCACATGTCTCAATTAGTACAGATCCTCTGTAAAGTCAAGGACCCAAGCCTTAGCAGGCCCAAGGGGTTTGGAGGTAAAGACACCAGTGAAATTTAAGCCAAAAGTCAGGGCATGAGCATCAACAACTTAAACAGGCCAAATTTTCAAAGAACAGTATATCCATGGGTTACTGGGCACCAAGGGAAGCCCCATGGATACCAACACTCTATACAAGCTCTACTTCCAGTTTCCATCAGTACACGCTCAAGAGTCAGTGAGTAACAAACTAAGAAAGAAGATTCTGAGTGGTCTTCTCAGCTGAATGCAATGAGAAGATCCGCCTGAGCAGCCATTGAGAAATGAGAACTTATGGCTTAAGGCACTCATGTACACACTAGTCAGAAACAAAACACTGCTGTTAGTCTGGGATCCCAGCACTGAGGTAGCAACCACCAAAAATCAAATACTCTCATCTGCTGGCTCTTTTATGGTACAACTGTACTGTTAAAAAAAATCCCTGCACCATGCACAATGGCCAAAACCCACAAACCACATGGACAGGAACATCCATACAGCTGCTGCTCATCCACAGGCACTCCTACCTACATCAAATTGACATAACAACTCATGGACAAGATTTAATTTCCACCTTATCCACTACTTCTGATTCTTCTGTTACCAAAAAGGCACACTGGATTTCCAGTGCTTTCCTCAACCAAGGAGAATCAGGAGCCACACAAAATATTTTGCAGTACACTCACTATCTGAAAGGCACAATGCAACATGGAATCTCTTTCTTCCCAAGACTCAAGATTCCAAAACTAAAGAACGTGCACACGGGCCAGTGAAATACTCCTTGCAACTTCAACTGGTGTGATTCAAGTTTATAAAAATAACTTCAGCCTACAGGCAGGACTTCTTTCAAGAGAACAAAAACAATGAGCGAACTGGCACAGAAAGGAATTATTTGCAATATGCAGGCAAAAATAAACAAACAAAAGCAGAAAAGATAATTTCCTACAAAGAGCAACTGCATAGTAGTGAAATTCACCTAACACCTTCTGACAGCCATGACAAATAAAGCAAGGAATCAGCCTTTGCAATAAGGTGCCAGGGCTAATGGGATGAGGTACAGCCCACACGGAGACAACTCTGCTGAAGTATGTGAGAATCAACTACAATCACTTCTCATGGCCACACTCCAGGAAGAGGCATGCAAAATCATTCAACCTGTAATCATCTTTATACACAAAACTTTATTAAGCTGTCTTTGTCTCTTGTTTAAGTGAATGAAAAAAACCAAGGAGAAACCAAACCCCAATTCATCATCCATTAGTTTGCAAGAGAGGGCAGCAGCAATTTGTTTCTGAACAAGTAGTGAAGGCTGCTACGTGTTGAGTAGTGAAATGTTCCTCAGCATGCATTTTGCTCAATAAGCAGCTCTGACATTAGCAAAGCCTTTTCCCCCCTATAATATATGTAAGTATTCTCATTATTATTATTACTATTTCCCATGCCCAGTAGAAAGCAAAAATATGACTTGTCATCTGTGGCAAAGGACTGTTACCCGAGGCCATGACTGAGCTACAGTATGGTGGCCTACATGCTCAAATGCAGGTATCCAGAGAATAAACTTTGGCACAAAGTCTTTGGTTGTGCCCAAAGAGGTATTCCAAAGCCACTTTTATCCTGTTTCAAGACAAACCAACAATAGTGAAGTGGCCTGGATGTTTCATCAATTCTACCTGGGAAAAAAGAAACAAAAACCAAACAAACCAGAACAAAGCTGAACTGAATTCTGACAGTAGCTGAAGAAAGCTACCTGAACTTGAACATAACCTCCATCAAGAGAAACCTCTAAGCTTGGCAAGGGAGTTGTGGGCCTCACCAGTTGTTTTAATAAAAACCTCTAAGCAAATAACATTTTGTTCTATTGACAAGCAAATTTCATCCTCTGAACAAGTTATCCATGGAACAATTTCTCCGTAACTATAGGCACACAGACATGAAGCTATTATTTTCCATAAATCTGCAACAGCATGGCTTGATTGTATATCCACAAGTTAACAATTCTTGTCCAAGTCATTAATCAGATTTGAATTTAACACTTAAAACAAAAATAAGTTTGAGAAAAATGTTCTTGCAAATCAGGAAGACGTTCCCCACACAGCGGGCACACTAAGCAAAAGCTACAAGTGCCACCTCGCACACCTCTGGAGCTGAAGGAAAACAGAAGGGAAGGGGAGAGCAGCTTTCAAAATCTTGGACACATTTGTCCTGAACCCAGATTTATCAGTTTTAATCTGTGTTTCTTACTGTAGACAAGCAAAAGATAATGCCTTGCAGGACAGGCTTGCTCCTGCAATCCATAAGCAGGACTCTGAGAAGCCATCAGTGGCACACATCGTGTGAGCAGCCACAGCTTGGCCTGCAGAGCCCGGCGGGTACCCCATTGACAGCAAAGCAGCTGGAACTGCAAGGAAAAACATCCTAAAAGGGCAGTCAGAAGTCCCAGACAACACCCCAGTATTGACACCACCATCCCTCTGTCATGCTCAGTAAGGTCAGCACTCAGAGCATCCTCATTCTGCAGCAAAGACCAGCACCATGTGTAATGTATCAGAATGCTTTTACTTCATGATCTCCTTTACCTGAGTGCTACATTCTCAACTGGCTGAGCTCAAATGCACAGCTTGCAGTTCTTTCAAAGCAAGCTCTCCTGAGAGGTTGCTTTAGTTTTGGTTTGTGGTTGGGGCTTTTTGGGAGGAGTGTAACAGCACCCTGTATCTTGGGCACACAGCTGCCATAGGGGACCATCCTCTGGGCAATTTAGCTGTGCAGTCCAAAAGGGCCAACACGCATCCAAGGAGCAGTAACAACAGTGATCTGCTCTGGGAGAGCCATTCCACCTCTGTGTCACCATCCAAGAGCAGGTTCTCTTTCTCCTAGTGTCTCATCAGATTCATCTATTAGTCTGACATACCCATTTTTCATGTTACTCGAGTTGAAACACAGTTCTTTATTTGTTAAATGTTCTTTATTTGTCAAAAGCAGTGACATCCAGCAACACAACTACTACAGCAGAAGACTCAAATCCAACACTGAGCCTCTTAAGGTACAGTGGTTCCCCACTGTATTTTCAGTGCTGTGAAACAATCTTAAGCATGAAAAGAGTTGCTTAAATTGAATCCTCAGTTCCATAAAGGAAAACAGTTATGTGGATGATGGACATTTGATTTTCTCTTCAGTTAATGCTAGTTTTCAGAGAAAAGATTTTCCACTCTTAATGAAAAAAAATCACCAAATACAGCTTATAATTTCACACAGTAACCCCACATCTGCCAAGCACATAACTGTAAGAACACTTCCAATGGCAAACCAAGATTATGTTTCTGACATCCAAGCAACCAGGGCTCACAAGAAGAAGGAATCCTTCAGAATGACAAGCCTTCCTAGGGGAGGCATGGCCCTGTACCCACACCCACAAAGGATGCTGATAAATCCTATACTCACTTGCAGTGCTATAGTAACACTGTACATTACATTACATTCAGAAATTGGGTATAGATTGTTACAACTTCCCATATTTCCCAACTGTTCCAAAATACCTTGGGCATCTTTACACTTCCTTCTGCAGGAAAGTAGATAATTTGCACACTGAACTGAAGAACATACAGAGGGCTTCAGAGTTGCCAAACCAGCACGGAAGGCCACAGTAACAATGTCTACACGACTGACCAAGACTTTCTGCTTGAAATTAAACAATAATGTCATATCGTCTCATTCTCTCCTGTGATAATCCTTTTATGCAGTGGTACCTGGAACCAAGCTCAAGATCCAGGCTCACCAAGGGATTTAAAAGATTTGTTGTGGAGATGCTCCTGGGCACCCACACTACACCTGCAGTGACCTCCAAGGAGAAGGGAGGCAGAAGCCTGAGAACCCAATGAGCTCAACTCAGGTGACAAATGAGAGCAGGTGAGTAAGGATCTACTCAAGGTATCCAGCTCTGCAGAATAAAAGGTGCTCACAACAACTTCTGCAATATCACTCCGTGTGCAAACAGAGTAGGACCGGGGAAAGGGGAAGCGCAGAAAGGCGAGGTCTGCAGAGCTGGGGCAGCCCTTATAGCCCGGTTACCACGGCTGTCCTAACTTCCAGCAGAGCAGAGGGGGCCCGCTGAACGGAGGATGGGGAACGAAGGGAGCTTCGGCAGCACGACCGAGGCCGGCGCAGCAGCACCCTGCCCATGCCCAAGCCCACGTACCTCTGGAGGCCCCTGCACAGGGATCGATCCATGAAGCGAGACAGGAAGCGGCGACCGCAGGGCCCGACACCACAGCCAGCATCGAGCAACGCGGGGCCTGGGGGCGCTTTCCCGCGGCCTCCCCGCGCCGCCCGGGGCGAGGCGGAAGAGCCGCCAAGGTGACGGCGAACAAAAGCCGCCCCCCCGCGCTCCGAGCCCAGCCGGGAGCCACGGCCGGGGCGGGCAGCGAAGGGCAAAGCCGGGACCCAGCGCGCCGCTCCCGCCGCCGCCCTCAGCGGCCGCCGAGCCGCCCCCCCCCCCCC